>CAKALU010067690.1:0-25046 GCA_916700995.1 Hozukius guyotensis | reverse complement strand
ATGTGTACCATGATCTGCAAATATTTCACTATCCACAAACATGTATTTTTGTATTTGTGCTGTGTAAAGTCACATCCACAAAATTACAGGGCGATTTGCAAATACACATAACTTACTCTGTAAATACGTAATTTAAGGTTTACATGTAAAGTGATATCTACACATTATTTGCAGATCATGGTACACATTTGTGGAATGTCTTCTGTGGATTACAACTAATAAAGTCCAATAAAAACTTCCATACACTCTGGGATTCAAGTTACGTTCCTTATGCAAACTTTACGTAAATATTGGCAGGTAGAGTAAAAATACATCAGAATTCATAAAAATAAAGGCACTAGTATGCCTAAATAGGCATACTAGTGCCTCTATTTTTGATTAATTATGATGCATTCAGAAACATAGTCATCTATAACACAAAGTTATCCTACAATATTGTATTAAATGAATATTTTTTTGGTCTAAATAAATAGAGCTTAAAGTTAGTAATGTATATCGGATATTTCCTGATCTATATCAGGAAATATCCGTTTAAAAAAAATAAGGAAACAAGCCTAAATCTGACCAAGCATTTGGATACTCGTAAAATATTAAATCTAAGTTATGAATGTTTTCTGATGCAGTTAAATGTATGTTTATGTTTGTAAATATTGGCAGATAGAGTAAAATACATCTATATTTTGGCATAATAGTGCCTTTTATTCAGAAACATATTCATCTATAACACACAGTCATCCGATATACATTTTTGGTGATATGAAATATTAAAATTATATCCTCTTCAGGCCAATTCGAGCTAGAGTTTTATCTACATGAGTATTTAACTACATCAATATTCCCACCTATTGTGCAGAACATGTGTAAATTAAAATAGTACTTTGATTATGGATTCATATACATTTTTAGGATTGATCAAGAGAATCATTATTTCTTTATTCACACGCATGTCCACATAGTCTTTTGATTTTTATTTTATTACTATTTTTTTAATATATATATATTAAGCATAAATCAAGGAAAATATTGAAGCTGATTTGAGTCTTTTTTTTTCAAAACATTTTGAAAAATGCTCCTCCAATGTTAGGATTTATTTGATATAATTGCAAACTGAATATCATTTTAGGATTTTAATCAGACAAAACAAGACATTTTAAGACATTTTATAAAATTATACAACTGATCGATTAATCAAGAAAATAATAGTTAAAAATCCTAAAAAATATACCCAGAAAAACTTACCGTCTTAGATTAGAGCTTCATGAAGTCTGCCAAAACAGAAGTGTTGTCCTTTATTAAATAGTAACAGTACATCAAACATTAACTGAAGCAGTGACGGAAGGAGTGGAGGTGTGGCTCCACTTTACCTTCACATCTAGAGAGAGGTGACACAGGTCAGCTCTGATTACAGACATATACCGGTGTGGGAATTTCCCTCACCGGTATGGGAATTTGTTATCTGTGACCAGTGGGTTTCTATAGAGTCATAGGAGTGCCATAAAACAGAATAAATCTGTAAAAGAATAAGAAAATAAATGTGGAAATATGAAGATGAATAGATGCAAGAACAAATTAAAATAAAAAAAACATTTAAATAACAAATACATATTATACAATATCTAAATAAATAAATACAATTTAAAAAAAAATAGATAGAAAAAATTAGCAGGGGCACTGTTTTACAAAAAAATAAAACTATTAAACATTGTTTAATAACACTGTTTTTGATTAATACAAAATAAATAATACATTATAAATAATAATAAATTAAAAATGATTTAAAGCTCCATGTTCTGTCAACTATTATTCCATCACTTTTCCTGATGTTTTATTTTTATTTTGGTATACATTAATCTGGTATCATTTTGGTGTTGCTGTTGGAGGACAGTACAGATTGGGTCTGTGTGGATAAGTCAACTCATATCATCCTATCCTCCTCCTCCTTTCTCCGCACTGTGATCTTTTCCTTGCTTTACGTTACCAGGAAGTTTGTGTTACAGGAAGTCCAACAAACATGTGTGGGTGGGGTCAATGCAAACTCTTTTCTCTGTAATCATATCAGTCCCTGATGTATATATAAACTTTGTTTCCTGTTCTGATAACGGAGCTGACCTTAATACTCTGAAGGTTTCTCTAACAGGAATCTAATGTAATTTCTTGTTTAATGTCTAATGTCTCAGGGTGCCCAGACGTTTTCCCTTGGAGGGCCAAAACTGGAACTTAATGGCGGGCCACAAGCCAAAAGCAAACACCTGTTGTATTTTATTGTTAAGATGCAAAATGGTACAAGTTCCTCTAATTGAATATTATTTTAGCTTCTACATAGTTAACCCCTTAAAACCCACCTGCTGAATACAACTGGGCTCATTTCCAGTACAGAAATACTCATTTTAGAATAGGCGAAAACAACACATTTATACTGCATTCAAAAAAACTGCATGTGATTATCATAAAGTGGGCATGTCTGTAAAGGGGAGACTCGTGGGTACCCATAGAACCCATTTACATTCACACATCTGGAGGTCAGAGGTCAAGGGACCCCTTTGGAAATGGCCATGCCAGTTTTTCCTCGGCAAAATTTAGCGTAAGTTTGGAGGGTTATTTAACCTCCTTCATGACAAGCTAGTATGACATGGTTGGTACGGATGGATTCTTTAGGTTTTGTAGTTTCATATGATACCAGTATCTTCACTCTAGCTTTAAAACTGAGCCCGCTACAACCTAAAAATCACAAGTTGCGTTAATGCGTTAAAGAAATTAGTCGCGCTAAAACAAATTTGCGTTAACGCGTTATTATTGCGTTAACTTTAGTCAATACATTTCCAGGATTTGCTGAAGTATTTCAACATATTTCAGTGATATTTTCTTCCATTTCCTTTTTGTTTTATTTTTTAATTAAAACTATGAAAGCAATTTGCTATTAAAAATAAAAGCCGATGATACTTTAGTTTGGAGGTTCTAAGAAGAACCTGTTTGGTGAAGACATCAAGAGGCAGGACGTGGATGAAAACTCACTTTTATTAAACCGATGTAAAATCCACCACCAAACAACTCTTTATATGTTCTAAGATTGAATATTTCAACAATTACAGTCATGATTTTACAGATATATTTCACATATTTAAAGGTAAATATGCCTATAGATCATCAGACATTTCTTATCAGCCTCACATGACTTCATTTTGATTTTGTAAGTTAATAAAAGAATTAATGTGACCTACAACTGCTAAACATATAAAGACTTCCATACAAACTAGTGCTGTGAAAATATAGTTTGAAAAGTCATTAGAATCATTACATTCAAAATATAAATTGTAGTCAAACTCAAAAATGAAGGAAATAAAATTGTTAGACTTAAGTTTGATTAGATTAAATTATAAAAATGTCACAAAATAGTGAAAAATGTTTATCAAAATATTCCCAGATACCCAAAGTGACGTCCGACCAACCGTCTAAATGATATTTAAATTTACAAATAAAGAGAATCAATTATTTCTCATGTTTGAGAAGCTGAAAGAATATAACATTTGACATTTTTTATATGATATTAGACATAAATTATTAATTTATTATGAAAATCAGTTAATCAGCTAAAACAAAATGCATTCAACATATTTGTTACTCTACAAGGATCCACATGTTTAGGTGACGAACACCACAAGGGGAGCGTACCTTTTTAAATGTCGAAAAAGCCCTACACCACATCATAATGATAATAAGTCATATAATAAACATCCTGCTTATTTTAGCCTTAATCACGAGGCGTACAGGAAGTTGGGAGTGTAGTCAGAGCTTCAGGGTTTGACGTCGACGATGCAGCTTCCCTTTACGTCCCTGAAGGCGTCGCAGTCGAAGTCGGCCACCCAGATCTTCACTCCGGCCTTGTAGGGCGTCGTTACGATCTTCAGCTTCAGCGTGGCGTTTGGCGCCAGCTCACGAAAATTGCTGATAACACACATTTTAAAGGTGTCATCAAAATCAAGAACTCATAATCAAATAATCAGTTGTAGGTAGTTGTTATACTCGGTTGCTCATGTACTGTAGATTTCACCACATACTAACCTTTCCACGTGGTCTGATTTGAAAAGGCCGCTTCCAATGACGGTCAGAGAGCAGTTTCTCAGCGTCTCATTGAGTGGGTTCTTAAATTCCACCTCCATCGTCATAGTACGGTTCAGACGGGCCTCGCCCAGAACCTAAAACACAGACGGCACATCATTAATGTACTGTACATGGCACACACAAGAGCATACACATGCCTTCACATAGCCACATTATCTTGAGAGTTCAGTTAAGACTGAAATATCTCAACAACTATTGGATGGATTGCCCTGAAATTTGGTTCAGACATTCACGTTCCCCTCAGATTGAACTGTAATGACTTTGATGATCTTCTGACTTTTCCTATAGCGCCACCATGAGGTTGACATTTGTGGTTTTGAGTAGAGCTGCGACGATTAATCGTTTAGTTGTCAGTGAATATTTTCTGGTTTCTTTACTCTTCTTTTGACAGTAAACCGAATCATGAATCGGGTCCCCATTACCATTCTTCTACTTGACGGGTTCTGTACTTACAGAACCCGTTTGTGAGCTCAGTGACTCCGTCTTGTTATAAATTTGAGTTATCAGTTTTAGTCTCTCGTCACTTCCTTGCAATTTTTACATAATAAACATCGGAGGATTGTGCCGACCTTCATGGAGATGGGAGGGTCCTCCAAGGCGATGTCGGTCTCAGTCTCATAGATGTCATCATCTTGGTGTTTGTCAATGGCCACGGCTGACACCTTCATACTGTCACAGCCCGCCATGGCTTTACTGTAGACTGAGAATGGGATCTGGATAGGTAGGATCACATCTGTGGGACACAAAAAAATATTAATAATCTTTGGTATAATAACTGTAATAACCATTTTTTTTTAGTTTTGGTAGTGAGAAAATGTCTTCAAAACACAAATAAATGGGTTGTAATGGAGCGTAACATTGAGCCAAAGTATAAGAGAATAACTGCAGACCTTGTCCAGGCAGTATCATCCTCTCTTGGGCTGTGCTCTGGATGTTGCATGCTGGTTTGCCGTTGTTCATCATGGGCTAGGCATTGACACGGATGAGCATTGTCTTACTGGTACGATCTTTGTTGGTCAGCTTCAGCTTCAGCGTAATGTCCTGACCCCTCTGCACGTTGGTCTCCTGGTGAATAAAAACAATAAGGTCAATCCTTTCTGCCCCTGAGATCATAATGTAGATATAGATAATGTGTCGTAATTAAATCTCCCTGTTGTGAAGTTGCAACTGATTATTCGTTTCTTCTGTTCCACTCATTATTAGAATGACTTCTAGACAGGGCTGGGTATTGTTGAAAAACTTCATTACTAGTATCGACATGATGCCTGACTTTTGGTACCAAAACAATACTGTTTTCAATACTTTCCTTTGAGGAATATAATCACGTTTGGCCGAGACTGAATCATGCATGCATAAATAAATAAATAAATAAATACAATTTAATAATTAATAAATACATTTTAAAATAAATAAAAATAAATGCAGAAATAAATAAATATATTTAAAAGTTAATAAAAAAATAAATAATAAAAGGGAAAATTAAATAGAAGAGTAGAAAGATAGGGGAAGTAATACAAAGATAAATAATTGAATAAATAAATAAGAATTAAATTAAAACAGAAATTTATGTCACATTTTATCAATGAATTAATGCCTACATTTATTTTTAATGTTATTTTTGGTTCATTTAAATTTTAATGGCATATTTATTTATTTATCTATTGAGTCATTTATTTATTCATTCATTCACTTCTTAATTTGGCAGGTTCCATCCTCCATAGCTAACACCCTAATCTCAAATGGTGAACATACCTCATTATACCTGCTAAACATCGGCATGCTGATATTAATATCAGTTTGATATCGGGCCCTACTTCTTGCCGACTTGAAAAGGACATGAGTTAGAAATATCTAAAAGAATACCTTCAAGCCACATACGTTCATTCTATCATGCAGAATTTGTTCCCATCTTGCATTATTCATAGTTGCACATTGCCCCTCGGCATCTTGGGTTTTACCTCTTGGATTTTCATCTCCACCATTAGCGGCCCCTCCTCTCCATAATCCTCTTGAGCATCTCTTGAGTTCAATCTGGTGAACGCACGCTTGAAGACGGCCCTCTCCTTTGTACTGCCTGTTGGGAAAATACCCTTCATTCAGTTAAATTAGGGCTGAGAATCATAGGGTCATAGGGTCATAGAGGCTTGTAGTGTTTTGGGTAGCTGCTATGGTGTTACTAGATGGTTGCTTTGGTGTCCTGGGTGGTTGTTAAGGCATTAGTGGTTGGCTGTCTGGATGTTGATCTGTTATTGCTAAAGAGCGCTGACAGGAATTTAGAAATATGGGTGATTTGTCATGGTTGCTAGGGTGTTGCTTGGTAGTACCTGTCGTACTTATTGGTTTCTTCTAATGTTTCCGATCTGGGAATTTATGTTTTTAGTACTGTGGCAAGTGTTTCTCTTCACATGTTGCGTCTAAAAAAGGTGTGGAAAACGCCAGCCGTGCTGCTTTCATCCAAAGTTTTGCAACCAAAACCTGCGCGCTGTGATGACAATGATGAAGTTGTGGTAATTTAGCAGGAAGCCTCGCTGACTAAACTAAAAAAAAAAAGTCAACGCAAAGATAAATAGATTTCCAGCAAAGTAAATCCCTCACAGTAGCTTTACTGCTCGACTTCTCTGCGTCTGATCTTTCATCCGGATGTTGTGGCGTTCTTGAACGAAAAGAGTGGAGCAAGTAAAATAGTCCCAAAGCTCTGGCTAGCCCCGCACTAAAAGGATTAACTTCTCCTCCGTATATTTACCGTAGACTGATATTTACGGAAAGAAAAGATATCTGCCGGCTGTGATTGGTTGTTCCTCGTCACATGACAGGGTGCGTTGCTGCCTTCCAAAAGTTGAACTACTTTTATCTCGGGGTGCAGCCGTCGCGCCCTGAAAAATAGGTGCTTTGAAACGCTTTGACGGCGTCGCTCTCGCTTTTGAGCGCTCTCGATTTTAAGGACTTCCGCTCATTAAGTCCTTACCTTCTCTGTGTTTGTAGCTGTTTGTGATATCATCTCTACTGTTCAAGCCAATAGCCTTGGTAGAGACGCTCCGACCTACTGAGGTGGTGTCGGAGTGCATTCTCCTCTTGCCCTGAGGAAAAGAAATAAAGAACTTCATTAGTATGTTTGCCTAGGCAATCATTATTCGTTCTTACCTCAATTAAGGGAATAACTTGGACTGAAAATATAGTATCTAGTGGCACTGACCATCCACTTGACAATGTCGGCGTTGACCTCAGAAAAGACAAATGGCACGTCATACTTCTGTACGTCGGCGTCGCCCAGGAGGATGGCAGCGACCGGGGCTGGACCACAGCAGTACACACCTGGGGCAAGAAAAAACACTTCTATAAAGACTGAGCCAAGGATCGAATCCTGTGAAGCACTTTTCTGTTCTTTTACAAAACGTATTTGTGCATCGTCAGAGTGCATTTATTTCTGAAAGAAACAAACTAAATTTTGTTCACCGCCACTCTTTTCCTGCGGTGTGGGATCCAAGACTTGCCAGCCGTCATATCTGTCACCTTTCTGGAGGTCTGGTCGTTTCATCCATCCCTCCACCCACACATGGTAGTTCCTGCATTACACAGATACGTTTCTCAAAGGTGGGACCTAATGGTGCTTTCTGGTTGCTAGGGTCGTCTCATTGATAGGGTGTCACTAGGTGGTCCGGATGATTGTCTAGGTGTTAGTATCTAGTTGCTCAGTGGTTGTTAGGGTGTTGTTTTGGGCAATTTCAAGGGTGTTTATGATGATTTGTGATTTATGAAGTGCTAGAAAGTCGATGCCAAAATTCTGAAAACGTACGGTCAGGACTTGAGACTAACGGCGTCGCGTCGTCCCTAGCGAGGATGATAGAAAATGTGTTTGGGAAGCAGTATACTCACTATTCCCCCCCCCCCCCGATAATGCTACATTACAAAAAACAAATCTGCGTTGAACTTGGTTGGAGGAGAGCTAGTTAACGTTAGCTGTTAGCAGCCAGTAAACAGTACTCGTGCACGGAGCTAACAGCTACCGTTAACGGAAGGTGCCATTGATTTACATTATGATGCGTTCAGGCTCTATTCAGTTAAAATTATTAATGGGCGAAGGTAAATTCTAACGTTATCATGATGTGGAGTTCACTGGTATTGGTATCGACGACCAAATTTCTGGTATTGTGACATCCCTAGCGTAGGTCTATTGGGGCTGACAAAACGCTTAAGAACTGGTTGTCTTTGGAAACAAGACCTGCTAAATGGCCTTGTCCAACGAATGTCTTTTAATTTTATGTACCATTTCTATCAAAAAGGAACAAAACAGAATAGTAAGTCTGACTGTTTGCTGGGATATCATCTCTCTGAAGGCTGGTCTTACTAGATAGAGTCTGGGCTCTTTGAGGCTTGTAGTCCATAGTCGTCATAGTGCTCATCGATAGTGAGCCTGTTGTTTGTGTCGTGAGCTGAGTTGAAGTTTGTGACAACGCGACATGGGATACCCAGGAACCGCATCACTGGAATCACATTTAAACATTCACAAACACAAACACTGATCAGTATCTCAGCTTTCCTGATATTTGATGCCAACATTGTGATGCCCATCGGACGGTACCTGTACACATTACACCAGCGTACACCCAGCACTGTCCGTACTTGACTGGGTGGCAGTTGTTTTGATACCAGCGCTGAAGGATGCTGACGCTGCCGTTCCAGTGGGTGGGCCTTACGCCATCATGGTAGTCGTCATGCCAGCGTCCCTCTAACACACCTCGATCACCGTTGCAGTTGATCTGGAGATTACATCAGCTCTATTACATATAAAAAGAAAGACTAGTAGGGGTGTCACGAGAACCGATACCGACTGATCGGTACCAAGTCGATGCCAAAATTCTGAAAATGTGACGGTGCTTGTTTTTCTACAGTACCGCAGGTATCGTAGATACTGTCAGGGCTCAAGAATAACGGCATCCCGGGGACGATAGAAAATGTGTTTGGGACGCAGTAAACTCACTTTCGACACGTCCAGGGGATGTACCCTATTTTGTCCCTGATATCGCCACATTGCGAAGAACAAATCCGTGTTGAAATTGGCAGGACGAGAGCTAGTTAACGTTAGCTGTTAGCTCCGTGCAGAATTGTCCTTTTAACCGGCCGCTAAAAGGTAACGCTAACTAGCTCTCGTTCTGCCGATTTCAACACAGGAGGTGACATTGATTTATATTATGATGTGTTCAGGCTCTATTCAGTAAAAGGAGCGAAGATTGGGTGTGAATATGGTGTGTTCAAATGTAATCTTGTAAAATGGCTTTAATAAATACAGTTTGAATTAGATGTTTTCTCAGCAATATAAAATAGATAATAGAGAGGGAATTAAGAAGTGTTTAACTCGAATTGGTATCGAGAATCATGGAATTTCACTAGTCATGGTATAGACTACAAACTTTCTGGTGTCATGACATCCCTAAAGACTAGGACAGCACGCCAATTTGACTCATTTTTATATTGCCACAGGGATGCCCTTCTTCAGCACATACTCTGGCAATTTGGTTCACATATCCCATTTCTGGAAGAAGTACTCAAACTTTTCTTACTAAAAGTACTCCATTCTGGGAAATGGAATAATGAAACTGAAAGTAAACCATACTCGTCATCATTTTTAAAGAACTGTGGTCCTACCATGGCGCTGACCACGCGGCTGACATAGATGGGGTTACAGCGAGCAGAGACGTCATCAGCCGGATCTTTGGCGTGTTTTGGGTTGACGTCCAACATCTTGAGACAAATGTCCACCATTTCCTCCTCAAACTAGGCAGGAAGACACAAGTTAGGAGTTGTAATATTCAATTCAATTTATTTTTATATATAGCGTCAAATCATATCAGAAGTTATCTCGAGACGCTTTTCATATAGAGCGGGTCTAGACCGTACTAATTTCGTCGTTGTTTCTCACATACAAGAGTCTTAATTCTTCGTTTTAGGCATTTAAACAAATGACAAATGCTTTACTTTTTCTTGTCAGGACATCATTCATTTCTGAGAACAAGCTCAACCAACGCTCTGAAGCAATGCAGGATAGTCTATCCTATTAAGTCTACCATCAGTCGGACGCTCACCTGTCCAAAGACCCAGGCCATAGCGCGGGGGTACGTTGACGTTCCCTGATAGATAACTCCCTGTTCGTTCATCACATATTCTTGTCTTTCCGTCTCATCAGGAAGATACACCCAGTCATCTGCAATCAAACACACACAAGCATAAAGCACATTGGCAGTTGGATATTTGTCTTGGTTCTGATATTTCCAGACTATATCCAGACTAGTTCTGTTTTCAGGTCATGGAAGTAGAGGTCTTCACTGGTCTGTAATGTTGGACCCAATTGGAAATTGACCTACCTGAATTTGAGGTGCATAAATATTTTTTTTAAGAATAGACACCTGATCGGAATAGACCAGAGGATAATTAAACCCAGTCTAAAATGCAGTTGACTAGGGTTGGGCGAAGACGGTATTTACCGTGTGATGGTAGAAATGTATCCACCGTTAGAGGTTAGAGATTTGGCAATACCGGGGTCGGGTCTCAGTTGATCCCTGAAGACGTCTACTTGGAAGTTCTTCACATCAGTTATTGAAAGTCACAGATTCTTTATTTATTTTCTTTCTCAGGGATTCGCTACCTACCTGAGCACCAGGGGTTGAAGAGCACCACCAGCGTTCCCAGAGGCGTCTTGTCCCTCCCGGTCTTCGCAGACAGCGAGTACTTCCCCACTGGAGCGTCGGCTGGCGGGGTCACGGACAGGGTCACGATGCCCCTCTGCAGGTTAGCGCTCTTGTCAATATCGTACTCCCATATCGCCTAGACGCCACTGGCATACATGGGAGATGGGTTACCAAACTCAGACCGGGTGCCACGCAGTTCTGATGGAGCAGGACCTGGAGAGGAAGAGGGTGGGATGGGGAAGATGGTGTTAGAGGAGATGGTGTTCTTTATATTCTTACACATCGTCATCAGCCAACTGTTCAGCTCATCTCAACAGCGTGAATGTTTGGTAATGTACCCGTCTCCACGGCGAGGGTTAGTATGTCATGGTTATGGAAAGGTTGCGCCATTTCCAGGGTCAGGAGGAAGGACTGGCCCCGCCTCACAATCAGCTGCTTCGTTGTGATCTCGATGGTGCGATGGGCGTTGTTGTTGGACCAGCAGTTGAAGTCCACTTTCTTAATCACTACAACAGAAAAACACGATATAAACACAAACAGAATCACAAGGAATTCAGCATATTTATTCTTTCCTCTGCCATTTTGATTACAAAATGAAAGGTACTATTGATAACATTTAGCCACTAGATGTCGCACTCTCCCACCCTGTTCTATTGCATTCACTTCACAACAAGTGGTTGCCAGTTCATTGCACAACGTGCGTACTTTATGGTCGAGTGGTATGAGACACTTAATACCAACATTGTTATACTATTTTCTCACAAGCCTTGGTAGAAGTGGGAACCAAACGTTGGATATCTTCCACAAAAATAAACAAAACATTCATTTTGGACCCGGCAAAATTTTTTAAATGATAAAATCATATATTTTTTTTTTTTTTTTTTAAAAAGCGATTCGGCACCTTTCTAAAAGCCCTGTAGATGTATTTTTTATTATTATTATTATTATTAGTCTACATAAAAATGTTATCAATATAACCTTTAATCAATGAATCTATGAAATGTCAAAAAGAGATGAACAAATTACAATTTCCCAGAGCCCAAGACGACGTCTTCAAATGTCGTTTCATTCAACCAAAAGTCCAAATTTTAAAATCAATAAATGACAAAGAGAAGCAGCATCATTTAAAAAGTTTGAAGCAGAGACATTTTTTTATTTTTTAACTAATTTTTGCTTTAAAAAAAACAATTGATTATCAAAATAGTTGTTGAGTTTCTTGGTACGGCGTCTGGTATCATTTTCACCGATCCACAATCCCGTCCGTCTACATACTGAAACTATCAGTAATTATCTCTGATGAGATGGATTAGAGAAGGTTTTCTCTCTGAGACTCCACGCCCACAAAACCTCATGTCCTCATAAGATGCTAATTCTGAGTTTTCACGGGTTTGGGGCTAAAAAACAAATCTGAATTTTCAAATTATGGTGGTGGATTTACTTTTTTTTATTGTTGTATTGGTGTTTTATTAACTGGATTCCTCATTAGCTGACGCCTTGACGACCAGTAACCCTTCTGGGGTCCACAGAAATGACAAGACATAAAACATACAGTTATAATAGTACAGTCAAATACAGTATAGACAGATATGTAGATGTATAGTATCAGTATATACATTATAATTTGATCATTGCATTCATAACTTCTTCAAAGAAGGATAAGAGGCTACAAATGCTATAAAGTTCCAGTCATATGGCCGTTATTTAACAGTTCATTTCTGTGCGTTTGAGGAGGTTTGTTCCTGGGATTGGAGGTATCAGTTTACCTGAGCTTGCATTCCTTGTATGATGGCTATGTCTGCTGCTTCTGTTTTGTACTTGGTTGAAGAAATATTCAGGTGTGTGATTAAATATTGATCGACAAAAGACTCTTTTAAATAGCTGATTCTTGCTCCATCACATTTTTAAAACTTTAAATCTAAATTTAAAAATGACAGAAGGAAGAAATGCCTTTTTTTAAGAACGTGATTCAGGATGTTAAATGGTAATAACATCACTGTAATAATTTATGAGTTAATTTTTACGTTTTTGGAGTTACAAACTGACTTCCTGTAAAATAAATTTAGACCTCATTGAATAATAATGTGGATGAAACAGATTGAAGCTAAAAACGGTTCAGGAGAGGAAATAAATTGTGAGAAAACAAGGTAGAAAAATAATTCTTAATATACTTTGAAAAAATTATGATTTTATCGACAGAATATTTAAATGCCCATTTTGCTTAGAGTTTCTGAATTAAATGATTGAAATTTGATCTTTTTGTTTGTTTTGTTTTAAATGTATTCTAATTATAATAATAATTATTCTTCTATACTTTCTTTGCCAAAAGGGATAAAAGACATAACAGATTAAATAACATAATCATATTGATGTTTAAACTCAAAATAATCAATTCAGTGTTTCCTATAGACATCAATGTAGCATTCATCAATTATAATAAATACAAAAAAAAACAACCTCATACATACAGCCACTTCACACTACATATAGGGCTGCAACTAACGATTGTTTTCATTGTTGATTAATCTGTCGATTTAATTTCTCGATTGACCGATTAGTTGTTTGGTCTAGAAAATGTCAGAAGATTGTGAAAAATGTGGATCAGTGTTTTTTCAAATATCTTGTTTTGTCCTCAACTCAAAGATATTCAGTTAACTGTCACAGAGGAGGAAAGAAACCAGAAAATATTCACATTTAAGAAGCTGCAGTCAGAGAAATGTTTCTATTTTTTCTTAGAAAATGACTCATCAATTATCAAAATAGTCGGCGATTAATTTAATAGTTGACAACTAATCGATTAATCGTTGCAGATCTATCTATCAATACTCACTGTTTGCCATCCTGTCGGTGTTTGCAGTGAGTCGATCTTTCTTGTTTGAGAAGCTCCGGTCTGAACTCAGATCAACTCTGAAGTGGCCTCCTGCCCTTTAAATACTCAACGATTCGGCCTCTTTACTTCTTCAACATGATAAAATTCCACAACCAACGGAGCATCAGATAATAATAGACGGGTAGGATTACTTAACTACTATTAAAATCTCCATTTCATTGTACTGGGAGTCAATCAAGGTCATGCGGTTCATAAAGATTTTATCACATTAAATCTTTTTGCTGCAGACGCCAGCAGACTCACGGATCGTTGACATGCAAGTTTTAAAGCGTGAGTGAAGATACCGGTATCATATGAAACTAGAAAAACCTAAAGAATCCATTGGTACCAACCAGGTCATACTAGCTTGTAGGGATGCACTGATACCAGTATCGGGTATCGGGTCCGATACTGTGCTCATGTACTCGTACTCGCAAAACGGCTCCGATACCACTTTACGGCGGCGTGACGTTAACCTCTCGTCACCATCTTTCAGGTCCTCACGCTCCACCTCCCCGACGGTGCGGGTAGCTTGTCATGAAGGAGGTTAAATAACGCTCCAAATTTACGCTAAGTTTTGGCGAGGAAAAACTGGCATAGCCATTTTCAAAGGGGTCCCTTGACCTCTGACCTCCAGATATGTGAATGTAAATGGGTTCTATGGGTACCCATGAGTCTCCTCTTTACAGACATGCCCACTTTATGATAGTCACATGCAGTTTTGGGGGCAAGTCATAGTCAAGTCAGCACACTGACACACTGACAGCGGTTGTTGCCTGTTGGGCTGCAGTTTGCCATGTTATGATTTGAGCATATTGTTTTATGCTAAATGCAGTACCTGTGAGGGTTTCTGGACAATATCTGTCATTGTTTTGTGTTGTTAATTGATTTATAATAATAAATATATACATACATTTGCATAAAGCAGCATATTTGCCCACTCCCATGTTGATAAGAGTATTAAATACTTGATAAATCTCCCTTTAAGGTACATTTTGAACAGATACAAAATGTGCAATTAATTTGCGATTAATCATGAATAATTATGGACAATCATGTGATTAATCGTGATTAAATATTTTATTCGATTGACAGCCCTAATGTTTACTAATTATTAGTAATGCTATAATTTATGTTAATTTAACAGTTTATTGTTGCACACATTATATACTATATTATATAATTTTGTAATTTATATAATTGTATTTGCAGAAATCTCCAAATGTCAAACGTTTTTGGTACCAAATCACAGCATAGCTTTTTCTATGGTGTTCCTCAAGGTGATTTAATAGTAATAAAGTTTACTTACAATGGATTCATATTTCTTAGCTTCTTACCTTTCAAAGGAGACCAGATGTGTGCATCTAAGCCTCATGGTTGAGGAGCTACACCTGATTCATTTTGGGTATAGTTATTTTAGGCGTTTTTACCGAGAGATAGGGCTTAACAGGTTAAGTTAAGTATGTTTCTATAATTTATTATGATATTCCCATTTATAAATATGGGAATCCAAATGTCGCTGTGGCCGAAAGGTCAAGAGAGTTCGCCTCACAGACAGCGAGGCGCCAGGCTTGATCGGTACGAGACAGAAATCAGATGAGACGTGACATCAGGAGACATCAGGTGAGATGAGGAGGAATGTCATGATAATGTGATCCACTGGTCACGCGCTTCAACACAGAGCGAACTTTGTTGAACTCTGCTGTGTGTTTTAAGGTCACACCTTCTATGAGATGATTGATAACGGCTAAGTGGACGTTTCCATTTGGAGAAAAAAAATGGAAAACAATGCAGATGGACCTTTAAGTAGAAATAAGAGGAAGAACTTCTCAGGTCTGACTGAAAACCTGCAGACTGTCTATGGCATAAAGTTGACCCCCTCTGATCTACTACAAAGTACACAGTTAAAGAGGAAAAATGATTTATTGATTCACGGGAGGGAAATTAAGCATACCAAATTAAAAAAACGCCATTTCATGTATTTAATGAATATATTTTAAATGTGCCTTTCTGTGGTCAAAAATGCATATTTCTAATCTACAGTATTTCAAATATATTTCAGTCTTATTTTTAAATTTCAAATGTATTTGAAACTGCTAAAACAAATGTTTCTCGCAGAAAAGACTGCAAGGAAGCTGTTGATTTTTTTTCTAGTTATTACTGATTTCATCTTCTCTATTTAATTGATGCTGAATGTTGAACTATAGACCGGCTTTTGTTCTCTAAAGAACCGGCTCCGTACTGTAAGAGGAGTGTTGCTGATAAAGAAAAGGTGCACAGGAACAGATTTTGGGTGTTTTTTTTCACGGAGAGATTATTTGTTATCTAATCTGTTCTGCTTTGCTTCACACTGAGTATTCCATTAATCCCCAGGCAGCACAGCTTTCTCATAGCTTTCACTTTCACTTGTACAACCAGACTGGAGACTGAAGCACATAACTTTTTTACTTGACACCCACCCACCCACTGTCGCACTATGGTGGTTCAACTATAGAACAACATTTTCCATAAAAAACAAATACTAAATCAGGACTGTGGCTGTCACATTTCACTCATTTTAATACTCATAATAGAAGGAAGGTATTAGAGTTGTTCAGAAACGGCCAGTTGTAGACTGGGGAGGGCCAGATATAGACTGGGGATCACCAGATGTAGACTTGGATGGGCCAGATGTGGAGGTGAGTGGGGCAGATGTAGACTGGGGAGGGCCAGATGTTGAACTGAGAGGGCCAGATGTTGGAGTGAGAGGGCCAGATGTTGAACTGAGAAGGCCCGATGTAGACTTGGGTGGGACAGATGTTGAAGTGGGAGGGCCAGATGTGGAGGTGAGAGGGGCAGACTGGGAAGGGCCAGATGTGGAAGTGAGAGGGCCAGATGTTGGAGTGAGAGGGCCAGATGTATACTGAGGAGGGCCAGATGTTGAAGTGGAAGGGACAGATGTATACTGAGGAGGGCCAGATGTGGAGGTGAGAGGAACAGATGTAGACTGGGGAGGGCCAGATGTTGAAGTGGAAGGGACAGAGGTATACTGAGGAGGGCCAGATGTTGAAAGGGAAGGGACCGATGTAGACTGGGGAGGGCCAGATGTCAAAGTGAGAGGGCCAGAAGTAGACTGGGAAGGGCCAGATGTTGGATTGAGAGGGCTAGATGTAGACTTGGGTGGGACAGATGTGGAGGTGAGTGGGGCAGATGTTGTAGTAGGATAGCCAGATGTTGAAGTAGGAGGGCCAGATGTTGAAGTGAGAGGGCCAGATGAAGACTGGGGTGGGACAGATGTGGAGGTAGGGGTAGAAGTAGACGGGGGAGGGCCAGATGTCGAAGTGAGAGGACCAGATGTAGACTGGGGAGGGCCAGATGTTGGATTGAGAGGACCAGAAGTAGACTGGGAAGGGCCAGATGTTGAAGTGGGAGTGCCAGATGTTGAAGTTGGTGTAATGGAGGGGGGGCAGTTGCAGTTATTAATTTGAGGGTAAAGCTGAGTAACAGTAGAGTTGAGAGGACACTGCGTCCCAGGAAACACTTTAAACTCAGATCCTGTGATCCTCAGCTCTTGGTGGAGTTCCTCCAGAGTCTTCGTCTGCAGATGTTTGTCTTTAGGTGGAACGTTGTCGCCCCAGTGAGCGCTCGCCAGCCACGTCGCCATGTTGGAGCTGTAGCAGCAGAACGCTGACCAGAGCATGGAGGGAATATTGATCCTGTTCTTGAGGACGTTGTCGGTGCTGGGTTGTGCTCCGGTCACCACGAAGCCTTCGGTAACACCGTTGTTGTTGTCGCAGTATTTGTCCATCACACATTTGATGCACGTCTCCATTCTGCTCCAGCTCTCCTTGTTGAATTTACCTGCTTGTGGAACGATGTTGGTCAGGGTGAAGGTGGACTTTTTGTCAGAGTGGTTGAACGCGTGAGAGCTCGGGAATAAATGTCCTCTGTCAAACACTCCGTTGTGTCTGTAGTCAAAGTCTCCAGCCTGGTGGTTGTAGGTCGTCTTGTTTCTGTCTCCAACCTTCATGTTCTTGTCATCGTCCTCCTCAAGCTGTAAGAGATAAAGCAAAGAGGTGAAAACCTGATGCTTTTTTGACAGCTAGATGGCGCTGCTGCCATTTTGGACTGAAAACACCAACGAGTCTGCGGCCCTGGATGTATAAAGAGACGTCTGTAAATCAGAGGATAATTTTTTTTAGGTAAATCAATTTCCCAGTAGGAACTCTTAAATATCCCTGATTTAAACCATTATGTCCTAAAAGTTGTTAAATGAACTAACAGTTGAATCCAGAGTTATTTTCCTCGGCATAATGAACGTGCATCAGACCCACGGGACTGCACCGCCCTGCACGCTCATATGACATATCCGCTTCTGCCAGCTTCCTGCTAGCTGTATGCGGCTGTAATAATGGATATATTGGCTGTAATTCATCACTTTTATTATCTTATAACACACCCATGGGCTGTATGCTGTAAGCCTGTACCGTGGTGGATGTATTAACATCTCTGTTACCAAACAACCGGCTATCGGCCAGTAGCTAGTAGTGCTAGTAGCATGACATCAACAGAATTGAATGTAGTTGTAGGCTATTTACTAACACGCAGGGCACAACCTCGTCTACATCCATGGTCTGTGATCTATTGGACTCCATTTTGGATCCTTGACATGAAAAAGTTTAAGATTGCTCTCAAAATCTGTGTGCTGGATTTTTTTAACTTCCATTTATGTCCATCGCTCACTTTATGCTCCTCTGGGAAGCGAAAAAGTTTAATAAATACAGTAAGTAAATAGGTAAATAGTTATAATAGTATGTATATTTATAATATTCTTAATGTTCAACACAGGTCATTTCAGTAGAGACATTAAAATGATGACAATAGAATAGAAATAATTTAGTTTTACTTTTATACGGGACTTTGTATGCGGATGTTTTACTGGCGTCCGGTAGTCGCTTTCAGTCCAAAATGGCGAAGGCGTTGTTCTGCTGCTGAGCGCTTATGTTACAACGAACTATTGACTTTTACTTCTTAGCAATATACGTTCTTTGGTTAAAGTCTAAGTTACTGATGCAGGCAGAGTAGCATAACAGAGTAACATCAAATATACAGTAAAAATGCCGTTATGAATAAGAAGAACACACCTGTGGTTCTATCTTCCAGTTGTTTCGGGGTCTCTTTCCTACCCCCCCTCTGTACTTGTAAGCTGAAAACACTGGAATCTTGTTCTGGGTGTCGTAGAGCGTCACGAACCGTCTCTCGTTCTCAAAAGTCTGGCAAATGGGTTTGTAGCGGTTCTGGTTCAGGATCCGCCCGCCCTCCAAGATGCCTGGGACCTGCGGCGGAGTTTCCTCGAGGAGAAACTGGTCGCAGTCCGACACCGACTTCACCACTTCAGTTACCGTGGGAACGATGGACGGGAAGAGGAAGGCGGCGAGGGGGAGGAGGTATCTCGTCTTCGGTGACGTCATCGTCAAACACGGATGTTGTAATTCCACCGTTTGGTCACTACGGAAATTTGCTCCAAAGCCCGGCGTTCTTCCTGGGGGCACGAGAATGGAATGTTCAAATGGAATGTTCAACATCTAGCATAGCAACAGTAACTAAGGAGGGCGGGGCTTAGCTAACACTTCTTAGTATCAAGCATGGATGTATAAAGTGGATACAGCATTGACACACGAACGGAATGTTCAAATGGAATGTTCAACATCTAGCATAGCAACAGTAACCAAGGAGGGCGGGGCTTAGCTAACAGTCAGTTACTTCTTAGTATCAAGATGGACGATTCACAGAGACTAAACATCCTCCCACGGTAGTTAAACTGTGGTTACGTTTAACAGACTAATTCATCTGATGCAGGGAAAACATTATAAAGTACATAAAATCGAATCAATTCTTCATGAGGGTGCTAGAAATAGATACCAAAACTGATAAAAAAAATAACACAGATAAACATTTTTAAATGGTTGATCTAATGCTGCATCTATTTTCTTTCACTTTTAGAAAGTTTACAGTAATAAACAAGTGAAATATCTGTATGTGCATGTTTTGTATATTTATTTTGGTATGAGTTTACCTAAATATGTCCAAATGTATGCTTGGAGTTATGATATTTATGATGATATGTATGATACTGAAAAGTTCAAGGAATAAAGTAAAAGTAAAATAATTTCTAAAAAACATTATTTATGGAGAATTTTTTAAATAGGTTTAGAAATGAAACTGTCAACACCCAGATCATGGCTGTAGCATTTCTTTTTTTGACAGGAAGAAATATATTAATAATCAATAATCAAAACTTTAAGAAGCTCATATTTAATCACACTGTAAAAAAAACAAAAAACATTATTTATGGAGAAATATTTGAATACACTTAGAAATAAAACTGTCAAGACTCAGATCATGACTGTAGCATTTTGACAGGAACAAATATATTAATAAACAATGATAAAAAAAAAATTAAGAAGCTCATATTTAATCACACTGTAAAAAAAAAACATTTATTTCATGTAAATATAAAAATTACAGCTATGCTTCTGCAAAATTAATACTTTCAATGTCAAATGTGAGGAAAAATCTCCTAAAATTAATACAAATTACGTATAAACAGGGGAATAAACTCCAAAGAAGAACTTACCACCTCATGGACCGGCTTCCCAGAAATCCTCTAAACGGTTTCTTGGTGTTTCTACTGCAGTGGAAACCAGACGGACTTCCTCAAATATCAAACAAGCTTGTGGAGGAAGTATAAATTATAGTGTGCATTCAGCAGTTTAGAACAATGGAGGAGAGGATGTGCTAACTTTCACATATGCATTCGTCTTAATGAAACTTTACGTATCCGGATGCTCAGTTCACTTCAAACTGACTTAAGATACTCAGAACATTCACAAAGGGATTGCCCGAATTTTGCGGTTGCAAATAAGACACAAAAAAATTGTGTAATTCTCAAAGTACCCGCAAAGGGTGAAACGCACCTTTAATTGCGCTGCCAAGCAAACAGCGTCTTTGTGCTCCTGTGCTATTTGCATGTATTTTAATACATAATATGCAGACATTTGGCGCCAAATTGGCCCCTCGTGAGAAAGAAAGTCCACTTCACAAAGATCGGCGCTAATAGCTACACGCCATTACGGTGAAATTATTAGTGTCTTCAGGGAGTTGGTGGTAATTGAAGCGCATTTATAAGGGCTGTCACGCCAAGACTTTCCTCCCGCTTCAAATCATGCCATCTACTTTTAATTAAGGATGCATTAATCCGACTTTTTCAGTCCCGATGCTGATAGCGATACCTGGGCTTTGGGTATCGGCTGATACCGAGTACCGATCCAATACCAGTGTTTAATTAATAAGCTGTATGCCTCACTGTGTGGAAGTGACGGGGATCATTCTGTTATGTGTAAGATAACATCAGACTTGACTTAAACAACACTTTCCTAACATTGTAAAGCAAAAAGTGACCAATAAATACATAAATATATTTTTATTTAATTGTTCTTTATTATTAAAATGATAAATCATGCACCAGCAACTTGGTAAAAAATCTTCAAAATTAGCAGGAATTATAATTCAAGTGTAAACCTTTTTTATTGCAGCAACAAATTAGTCAAAACTTAAACGGAAATTAAAATAGCAGTGAATAACGTATATAAACATAGAATTGAGTTGAATGGATCGACCCCATTGAATCAGTATCGATCCAGTAAATAATTTACCTCTTGCAATTGTCCCGAGTATCGCTCATGTTTTTGAATTTCCTCACCTTGGAAAGCACTTTGTTCTTATAGCTTGAAAAGTGCTCCATAAATAAAAAATATTATTATTATACAGTGTGAAGGTATGCGTTTGAAAACACCAACAACACTGACGGACTGGGATATTAAATCCCAAATATGATTTCTCTCTGTCATGTTTAAATATCTTGCCTGAAGATTTGAGGAATGCCTCTGCACCTCGTCAGTCAGGACCTGTACTGTAGGTCGCCGTCTGAACATTGTTCTTTTTCTCTCTAGCATTGTTCTTTGCCACATGTATAATTACAATCAGTCATTAAAAAAAGGGTGAATTGGACTCAGAAGCTGCAAAACGTTATCGGCGTGAATTGGACCTTGTGACGGTTGCAAATGATGCACATTAATTCATGGTGATAACAGCGGCGGCAGCAACCCATTCTTTGTGAATTCGGCCCTCAGACACTTTACATAGCAAATCTAAGATGGTGCAGTACTTTTAATATTCATGTGCTGGATGTAACTGAAGTTACATATAAAAAGATTTGCACTGCAGCTAAATTAGTCATTGGACTAAAGTGGAATAAAACAAAGAAACGAGTCACAACCGAGTCCTTTCTGGAAGGGAAATGAAGCTTGATATTGTGTGTTGTTATACGTTTGTTAGCTGACACCGTTCTCTTTAACACTGACAGATCTCTGACTAAAGGACTTAATGTTTGACTGGGAGGAAACGAAGCAGCGAGGCGGATCCACAGACAGGTAGGCGAAACAGTTGTTTGAAAATTACTGAGCTGATGTGTGCATCAAGTTTTCTACATCGCAGTCAGTTCATGTTCAGTTGTCGTCCTAAAACTAATCCAACATGAGCGTCGGGTTGGTGTCGTGGACGCAGCTTCAGTTTAAGGTCTGGGTTGTGAGCCGTACTGGTGACTTGGTTGGATAAACAAACGTGATTGGTGGATGATGATTGGGCCATCCTCTCCATCTGATTGGTCAGTTCCAGACACTTTAATCACCATTACAGCATGTTCTCCATGTTGTCATCGTGGTGTACATTAGATGATAACTGCCGTAACACTCTGAGGAATGGCAGGTTACCACGGAGCGGGAGCTAGGGGCCAACATGGCGTGGGGATGGTGGAAGCACCTGATTGGTCAGTTGATCAGTTTGGGGTAGGGGTGTCACCCTCCAGAGCGTCGTAGATCATCAGGCAGAGCATAGAGAACGACGGACGCTCATCTGGTCTCTGGAACAGAGAAGAAAAGCCATAAATTCAGATGTCATTATTTCAAGCGGTCCCTGAACGCAACCGTTTAGAAATGCAGCAGAGGTTAGCTTGAAGAAGAGGAGGAACAGTTTGCATTTAATGCATTTAAGTGAAACTATCGAACAATTTTCTTATTGCTACTGATGAAGTGTCTATCGCGCGGTATAAATTTAGAATTTAATCGTGATAATTTTCTGAAATGAAACATTTTATTGTGAAAAAAATTCTGAAATGAAACATTTTATTGTGAAAAAAATTCTGAAATGAAACATTTTATTGTGAAAAAAATTCTGAAATGAAACATTTTATTATGAAAAAAATTCTGAAATGAAACATTTTATCATGAAAAAAATTCTGAAATGAAACATTTTATTGTGAAAAAACATTCTGAAATGGAACATTTTATTATGAAAAAATATCTGAAATGAAACATTTTATTATGAAAAAATTTCTGAAATGAAACATTTTATTGTGGAAAAATTTCTGAAATTAAACATTTTATTATGAAAAAATTTCTGAAATGAAACATTTTATTGTGGAAAAATTTCTGAAATGAAACATTTTATTATGAAAAAATTTCTGAAATGAAACATTTTAGTGTGATAAATTTTCTGAAATTAAATATTTTATCATGATGAATTTTCTGAAATTGAATATTTTATTGTGATAGATTTTCTGAAATTAAATATTTTATTGTGAAAAAATTTCCGAAATGAAACATTTTATTGTGAAAAAAAATCTGAAATGAAACATTTTATCGTGATACATTTTCTGAAATAAAATGTTTTGCGTAATAAATTTTCTGAAATGAAACATTTTATTGTGATAAATTAAAAATGTTATGATACATTTTCTGAAATGAAACATTTTATCGTGATACATTTTATTATATACTCTATAATGATTATTATATTGTGTTTGGGTACCATACTTACTACGGTATTATATACGGTACTTCATCCAGTATGTTTAGAATAAAAACACAGATTTGAGGAATGCCTGAAACACATTGCTTCTCACGGCTCTCACCTCGTGCCAACTGAGCTCCATGATGTCATAGATGGCGGGTGTGGCCAGTTTGGGCCTGTAGAGGCGGAGACCCTTGGTTACCAAGGTAACCACCTCGTGGTTCTGACTCTGTTCGAACGGCATGCGACCCTCGGTGAAAACCTCCCACATCAACACACCTGGACACACAAACGTCGGAGCTTTATTGCTAGTTTGTAATTAATAAATGGTAAAATATATTTTAAAAAAGAGGCTGCTAGAGATGTGATGTTTATACTTAATGATTTATTGACGTTAAAGTGTGGCGTACCGTAAGACCAGACGTCTGATTTGCTGCTGTATTTGCAGAAGTTAAAGACTTCGGGAGGCGACCACTTCACTGGAAACTTGGCACCTGATGAGCTGGTGTACTGGTCGTCTAACACGTATCTACAAAACACACATTTAAATGGGACAGGAAGTGCAAATCTTTCTACCTTTTTTCAAGTGACTTTACATAAAAAAAGGACGGATGAACAAATAATAATAAATTTGTACCTGGCCATGCCAAAGTCAGACACCTTCACCACCAGAGAGTCGTTCACCAGACAGTTCCTGGCCGCCTGCAGAGGAGAACAGTCATTGGCTGTATTAGAAACCTCATATTATACTAGTAGTACGTACTGATAAGGCCAAAATGTAGCATGTAGTATGCAAACAAAAGCAAAATCTACACTAAAAATACCTCAAACCAGTCTACCTCGCCTGCTGTATTCTACAATGCAAAGCGCTGGAACGCTACAGGCTACGTTTACAACAACAACAGCAGCAAAAACAGCTCGTTTTTTTACATTTTTCGTAGCTATTTCATCACCAAATTCACTTCTGAAAGTTTTTGAGGTCAGAAATTAACTGTTTAGATTTTAAATATTGACAGTTTTACGATATTAGATGGCGAATCGAACATTTGCTCCGACGTTTTCAGAGTTTAGAAGCTTCACAAACTGCCGTCACAGACCGCTGTGAGCTGTCTGGAGCTCTCTAGAGACCGGTCTGTAGAAGAGGGGCTTTTATTTCCTTGTTGACGGATAGTTTGTTTAAATATCACAACATAAACGGCCGTTATAAATCAACAGGAATCTGTGTTTATCTGACTTTATGGAATTGAAAAGATCCACAATCGCCCGCGGGTGTAGTTCGCTCGCCAGCCGGCCAGTGACGCTCACAGACCGGCTACAGAGCAGCAGAGTGGCGAGGGAAGAGGAGAGGGAAGAGGAGAGGGAAGAGGAGAGAGAAGAGGAGAGGGAAGAGGTGTGAGAAGAGGAGAGAGAAGAGGAGAGAGAAGAGGAGAGGGAAGAGGAGAGAGAAGAGGAGAGAGAAGAGGAGAGGGAAGAGGAGAGAGAAGAGGAGA
>CAKALU010067688.1:0-40123 GCA_916700995.1 Hozukius guyotensis | reverse complement strand
GCTTTAATAAGGTGGTCAACAGCAAAGTAACCGTCACTTCACAGGAAGCTCTGCAGGATCTTTACAACAAACAGTTACATCCTGTCTGATCGTTCCCATCCATTCATCCCACTGCTGCATAACCAGCTGCCCCACTGGGGACAAATAAAGTTATTGATTGATTGATTGATTTGTTGTTTGTGTGTCAGTGGGCGGGGCTTACCAGTAGGCTGTAGTGCTCTCCTGGGGCGAGGTAGGTGTGGCTGAGGTGACGGGCGGCTTGGAGCACTCTGACGATCCCCTCCATGTTACAGGTGAGACTGAAGCAGTCGTGAGCCACGATCAGCAACTCTACAACTGCAGGAGACGGAGAAGAACATACTTTATATTTAACATTTCATGTTGTCATGTCGTCGGTGCTGGGCAGGTGGTAGAGTACGGGTGGAAACAGGAAACAGTACCATGTACTCTTACACTATATTTCAGATCTGATACTGAACATCTGCAGCCCCACCTACACTGATACCTCCCGCCTGTTTATATATTATGATCCATATACGTACCCATGTTTTGGATCTACACTTTATTTGCACCTTATTGTTATTGTTATCTTAGACTCTACTTATTTAAGAGTAACAAGGCCAAAATGAAGTGTGTAAAAATGTTTCACTTTCTATTAGGGATGTGAAAGTTAACGCAATAATAACGCGTTAACGCAAATTAGTTTTAGCGCCACTAATTTCTTTAACGCATTAACGCAACTTGTGATTTTCAGGTTGTAGGGGGCTCAGTTTTAAAGCTAGAGTGACGATACTGGTCTCATATGAAACTATAAAACCTAATGAATCCATTGGTACCAACCACATCATAGTAGCTTGTCGAGAAGAAGGTTAAATAATGCTCCAAACTTAAACAAAATTTTGGCGAGGAAAAACTGTCATGGCCATTTTCAAAGGGGTCCCTTGACCTCTGACCTCCAGATATGTGAATGAAAATGGGTTCTATGGATACCCACGAGTCTCAAGTCAATGATACTTAGATAAATACATTGTCAAGTATTAAGTACTTGACAAATCTCCCTTTAAGGTACATTTTGAACAGATAAAAAATTTGTGATTAATTTGCGATTAATTGCAATCAAATATTTTATTCATTTGACAGCCCTACTTTCTACACTTACAAATGTTCTCTGCAACAGAAAATATATCAAAATACGTGTGTGTGTGTGTGTGTGTGTGTGTGTGTGTGTGTGTGTGTGTGTCATACTGCAGTTCAGGTCTCTCAGTGGAACAGTGTTGAGGTTCTCCAGCAGTTTGACTCCCACCAGGTTCGGATCGTCACACAGTTTGATGAGCTGGACCAGCGAGTCCCGGCCATCCGACGGCCTGTACACCTGCCGCTCTGCTGGGTCACACACACACACATGCACGCAGCCAAAGTTTTAATAAAGCTGATCATTAAAACTGAAAAACTGATGGTAGCGTCTAATCTGAGCTTCGATCTACATCAAAATAATCATCAACAATTCTAATTAATTGATTTGTTGTTTAATGAAAATGTCATTCTCTCATTCCAGTCTCTCCAATGTGACGATTTGCTGTTTTGTATCTTTACCAGCCGCGACAGCGACGCTATTATTTTCGCCTTGTGAGTCTGTATGTGTCATCATGGTCATGGTGACACCTACTGTAACGGGAACTACCGCAGAAGAGGTTTAAAGTACTTTCTTATTTTCCAGCTAAACAGTACACTACAAGATGTTTCTGAAAACATTTGAGGAGAAAAATAGGCATTACAGTAACAGAATATTGGTTCATATTTGATCAGCGCTGCCTAGTTTGACCGGAGTTTGCGAGTGATTGACAGCTGCTCAGAGACGGCAGGCTCCAGCTTGGCTCTGATTGGTTGTTTTCTTCCGGTCTGTGAAATCTTGCAGATGCCATTAGGAGCTCCGGAGGACACAGAGGAACATGATTTCTTTCAGATTACCTGCCTCATGCACTACTGTCAGGATATAGTGACCGTTTTATAAAAATAACTTCTTTTTTTTTATCATATTTGCTCCAATCTGCCTACTGCTGCTTTAAATAAAGCATTTCAGAAAAGAGCACAATGATTACTGCTTTGACTGTGACCATTTCAATATATTTACTCCCTAAGAGGAATCCATAAAAATGTTAAGTTTGTACAGAAACCAGTCTATTTACATAATACAAATCATTTGACAGACTGCAGAGGTCCTGATCTCACCGGGCTGCAGCTCCTGGGTGGAGGCCAGCAGCGCCTGGACCACAGCAGAGGACACCAGCTCGGCCACGGCGTCTGCAGAGAGACCCTGAGCTTTGATGAAGGCCTGAGCCTTCCTGAAGCGCTCCGGCTGCTCCGACAGCAGCAGCTTCTCCAGCACCGAGCCGGGCTCCTCCCTGCAGATCTCACTGAAGGAACACTGCAGCTCCTGGTCAGGATCCAACGGGAAAGAGGGTAACGTTGTAGAGGTCAATGTGAACCTTCTTTACACTTCGGTGGTTTAAACTTTTTAATAACAGGGGACACTTATTCCTTATGCAGTATTTGGGTGGACTGGCCGGTACCTTGGAGAGCTGGTAGAGGCTGAGGACTTGTTTGCAGTAGTTTTTGCCGTGGCGACACTGATCCACCAGTTTCTGGAGCTGGACAGCGACCTCGTCTTCAGGGAGGGGGAGCATCACGAAGGACGACAGGCTGCTGAGTGATGGAGCTGAAGGAGATAGAGAGGGGGAAAAGAAATTACGCAAAATATGTAGGCAGCCTTTCAATCGGATTGTTTGCTTGTGTTGGTATTAAAGGGATAGATTGGATGTTTTGAAGTAGGGTTGTATGAGGTATTTATCCATAGTCAGTGTATTACGTACAGTAGATGACGGTCGGCACATGTGCTCTCTTCAAAGCCACCAGACTCCATTGACAAAACCAGTAATTTTACCTCTCAGAACACAGGAGTTGCTGGTCTACCGCTGCCTCGATCCATTAGTTTGTTTGTGTCATTATGTGACTTTGGTGAATCTGAACTAACGCTCTAAAACATCAAAGTATTTACTAACAGTCTATTGTTGCACACATTATAACATTTACTGCTTTTACTCAAGTAAGATTTTAAATGCAGGATTTTTACTTGTAGCAGAGTATTTCTACACTGTGGTATTACTGAAGTAAAAGATCTGAATACTTGTTCCACCTCTGGAGAAAGTATCAGAAGAGTACTATTATTACTCCTCGTGATGCAACAGGACTGTTCCATATAACAGCAGAATATCTTGTGATGACGACAGATGTCTAGTGAATATATTTATACATAAATTGAACATCAGAGGGAAGCTTACAGCTGGCAATAGTCTTCTTTGGCAGAGCTTCTGACGCTTCCTCTGGTGGTTCAGGGTTCAGTTCTCCAGAGGCCAGACCTCGGCAGCGCAGCACCACCCGCATGTCCCGGTGGTACAGCGAGAAATAACGGCAGACCCGGCTGGCTTCGTGGATGCTGCCTTCATCTAATAACTGACCAATGAGTGCGGCCAGAATGCTCCTCTCCTCTGGACTCAGCAGCGAGTCCATGTTCAGCTCCTCCTGCTCCTCGCAGGGACCTGGCAGACCCTCCAGACTGAGACACTTCTCTGTGTTCAGGCCTGATATGTTGGAGAAGGAGAACTCCTTCATCAGCACTTCGTATGTGTTCATTTCCGGCGTGATGGCGGGCGGCGGCAGGTTGAAAATGCTCTCCTTCTCCATGGCGGCGCCTAGGACTTGTCGTCGCACCCGGCTGATCCACAGCTTTTCCTCCAGGCTCTCCAGTTTGTCACCGGGAGCCGGGCCGAGCAGGGAGAGCCAGTGAGCGGCGAGGCAGAGCAGCAGGCAGCGCTCCTGGACGTCCAGCAGCTCGGTCTGAGCCTCTGGCGCCGCCGCGGAGGAGGAGTCTGCGGACCCAGTTTCAGCCTGTGACAGGAAGAACTGGGAGGCTGATTCTGGATCAGTGCCGTCAGCCTTCAGCTGCTCGTGACATTTCCTCCAGAGACCGACTCGGGTCTCCAACCTTCTCCACTGCCGCTTGGACTTCTGGGAGTTTACTTCCTGGAGAAGCTACAAGGAAGACAGAAACGCATGTCTCATAAAACATCATGCAATTCACTGACTCATTGGATTTTTTAATTAAAATTAAGGCTAGATATTGAATCGCGATTAATCGCATGATTGTTATCTGTTCAAAATGAACCTTAAAGGGAGATTTGCAACGTATTTAATACTGTTATCAGTATGGGAGTGGACAAATATGCTGCTTTATGCAAATGTATGTATATATTTATAATTGGAAATCAATTAGCAACACAAAACAATGACAAATATTGTCCAGAAACCCTCACAGGTACTGCATTTAGCATAAAAAATATGCTCAAATCATAACATGGCAAACTGCAGCCCAACAGGCAACAACAGCTGTCAGTGTGTCAGTGTGCTGACTTGACTATGACTTGCCCCAAACTGCATGTGATTATCATAAAGTGGGCATGTTTGTAAATGGGAGACTCGTGGCTACCCATAGAACCCATTTTCATTCACATATCTGGAGGTCAAAGGTCAAGGGACCCCTTTGAAAATGGCCATGACAGTTTTTCCTCGCCAAAATTTAGCGCAAGTTTGGAGCGTTATTTAACCTCCTCTACAAGCTAGTACGACATGGTTGGTACTAATGGATTCATTAGGTTTTCTAGTCTAGGTTTCTTTCTATAACATAAAAACTGTAAGTTGCGATAATGTGTAAAATGTATTAGTGGCCCTAAAAAGAATTTGCGTTAACACGTTATTATCGCGTTAACTTTGACAGCCCTAGCTTTAAGATATTGTGTTTGTGATAAAAGCTTTAAACAGAGACTAAGTCAAATAATGTAAAATATGTGTGAATGTAAATCTGAACCTAAGTACTGCGTGGTGGATCAGACCTGGCTGAGCAGCAGGCGGTGGACGGGCAGGCCCGCCAGCAGGGCGACCTGCCTGGCCTGGCTGTAGCGCCCCCTGGCCTGCAGAGCGTCCACTGCAGCCTGGAACTCCTCCTGCTGGACGGAGGGAGAACTGCACTGCAGCAGCCTGGGAGACAGGCTGACCTCTGACCCCTGCAGCAACTGACTGAGCTGACTCAGCTTCCTGAAGTCTGGACCTACACACACACACACACACACACAATTCAACTGGGTACACATTAAAAATCAATAACACAAGGAGCTTAACAAAAGTTTCACTTCAGCAGAACATTATGTTGTAGTGTGAAGTATTCTGCAGTCAGGACAAACATCTTTTGAGAGGATGACAGCAGCTGGAGGAGTCGCCCCCTACTGGCTATTAGAAAGAATGCAGGTTTAAGACTTCAGCATTGGCTTCACTTCTCAGACCCGCAGGTTGCTGCCGGCATCTGACAGATTCTGACCTGTTTTGAGATCAGTTTAAGAGGTGACGGACTCTCCGATCTCACCGTTGGATTTGAGGAGTTTGTCGACGTCGGCCAGCAGCTGCAGGAGCCGGTGGAGGTCGTACTGGGAGGAGCAGCGCTGCAGCATAGTGAGGAGCAGCACGGAGGCCTGGCTCTCCACCCACTGCAGGGGGAGTCCACTGGAGGGCGCTGGGCCTCCATTTCTCAGCTGCACCAGTAAAGAGGGAGAGAAGGAAGACAACAACCACTTATTAATTGTGTTTCTGGTCAATTCTCAGAGGCCTGGCACCAAGACAGTTGTCAAAACTGTCTCCACATCTGCTGTGCACTGCAGGGAGTTTTTCATTGCACTGGAGTGTGCTGCTTCTAATGAACATGATATAGCTAAGCAATACACTTGGAATTCAATGAAGAGGTGAAAAATAAAACAATAAAATGTTCACTGAGATTACCTACAGTATCTCAAGCAGGTTTAAAGTCTCTTCCAGCTGATTCTCAGTCAAGTGCTGTTTAATAAGTCTATAGTATAATATTGGTGTATTTACTTACAGTGATGAGCGTCCTCTGGAAGTCCAACAGCTTCGCTTTGGCCTCAGAGAAGTTCCTGAAGTCACAACACAACTCAAACATCCTCAACACCAACACCAGAGGACAGTCCTGAGACACGCAAAGAAAACATATCTGTGTTAGTCATCCTTATCGGAATATTAGATGTTCATTATCTGTTTTCTTTTATGCAACAATCATTTGACATTATGCTAATTAGACTAAAGTCGTTTTTTTTTTCTCGTAAATTTATTATCTCAGAGAATATTCAAGTTTTTTTTTTTGCAAATTTTGTGAGTTTTTTCTTGTAAATTCACCACTTTAATCTTGGAGAATATCCATATTTTTTTCTCGTAAATTTACGATTTTTTCCTCGTAATAATATTCCCTCCCCCGCCTCCGTAATAATTTGTTTTTAACCTACAATGACCTTAATACGCCGTTGTTCATAACATCAGATTTTTTAATATCTCGTTTTTTTTTCATCTCGTCTAAGGATTTTACCCTCTGGAAGAGCTCGAAGCCTCGTAGGAGAGGCCTGACGTGGCCCCGCCCCAGCAGCGTCCTCCAGATGATTGACAGGTCATGCAGGGTCCACTCATGGTGCTGGGGGGCTTCGGCCAGGTGGGAGGTGGCTTCCCCAGCTGCGACATCATCGACGGAGGTCAACATCCACACGCAGAGGCACGGCAGCAGCTCCGCCCCCTGTTGGTGTGACAGGGTTATTGAGTGGTTAGCATTAGCAATTAGCTAATTAGCATTTCTGTGCAGTATGTGTTACTTTACAGCAGCAGAGATCGCTAGGTGTTGTTTGTCCGGTTACCTGTTGACAGGCAGCCATTACAGCCAGCGTTGGGCAGCGCTGCACCAGCGCCTCCTGCAGCAGGTACCTGCAGGGCGCCGCCTCCTCCTGACTCTGCAGGAGGACCTGGAACAGCTCCCTGGGGCGCTCCGGGCTCCCAGGGGCCTCCTCTGTGTTCAGGGACCCTGACTGCTCCTCGGAGCCACAGAGCCACCTCCTCTGACTGTACACCTGCAGGTCCTGAAACGCCAGACTCAGGTGGGCCTGCAGGGCGGGACCAAACTGAGCTGCCAATGACCTCACCTGGAGGAAGAACCAAATATGGTCAGAGGAAGGAGCGAGACATGACACGATATGAACTGAAACAAAATGACATGGCACCATGTTTTAGAATACATTTATATTACACTGATATTAATTATAAAAGCGCTATGTGATGACTTTTTAACAGTAAAATGTTAGGTTTGAATTTTCACCAGAGATGTAGTAAACTCCTACAGTATGTAACGAAACATATCGTTTAACTCAACATCCTGGTGTGGAGTTGTTGGCTGCAGACAAAGTGATGCATTTTTTGTTCTGTCCATGCTGGTGGTGTTGTGCAGTTATCTCACAGAACTTTAAAGTAATAATCTCTAAGATATTTATTTAAATAAATGTCTGTTAAGTCACTCGCTCAATGAGGAAACACAATGGTGATTGCGCCTATGGTTCACAGATGAAAGCCCTCGCATTAGAAGTATAGACTCTTTTACAGCCAACGTCATGATGAGGTCACGGTTGCGAACGCAGCCCCGCTCCACAGGTGCACGATGCTGTTTTGCCCAACACGCTTTGCCAAGGCGTTTTTGAAGCAACCACGCCTGTAGTGATGTGTCTCGGGTGGGATCAGCCCATAAGGATGTTGTGGAAGTGTGTGTATTCACCTGCTGGGGCGGGAAGTTGTGCAGCTGGACAAACAACAGGAAATGGATGAACTGTCCGTCATCAGTGCAGTGGGCGGGGTAAACAGAGCTGAGCTTCAGACTGTGGAGCTGACAGAACTGAACCGGCAACGCCCACTCCTGAGCCGCCTCATAGGACGACCTGACACACACAACACACACATCACACACAGTTAATAGTAAATGTAAATGTTGTTCTGCTAATTTCTAGTGACAGAAAACACTAAAATGTACAGACGTGTGATGACATCAGCGTGGTGCAGAGGAGGCTCACCTGCTGATGCCCTTCTGCTCCAGGCTGTCTGTCACTGCAGCTTCCAGGTAGCCAATCAGCTCCTCCGCTGCTCCAGGCTCCGCCTCTGCCAGTTTTACACCTTTAGACACTGAAAAGACACAAATCAGTGTGTAGATGTTGTAAATGTGTTGCAGCATATGTAGTAATAGGAGTGCCATGCAAAATAATATATCTTAAAAAAATAAGAAAATAAATGTGGAAATAAAGAGAGGAATAACTAAAATAATAAATAAATGTGGAAATATAAAGAGAAATAAATAAAATAATAAATAAATGTGGAAATATAAAGAGAAATAAATAAAATAATAAATAAATGTGGATATATACAGACAAATAATACAATACACAGTATAAGAATAATTATAAGCATTTTCTTTTATTTTCACATTTATTTGTTCATTTATTTCTATATGTACTAAAAAATATATGTATAATAAATAAATGTTTTTTGTAAATGTACAGAAAATGTTAATAAATATGCTTTAATTATTATTTTAAATTGTATTTATTTGTCTTTATATTTCCACATTTATTTTCTTATTCTTTTACAGATTTATTGTTTTTCATGGCACGCCTATGAATCCATAGGAGCAGTGTGTGTTGTGTTTACCCAGAGTGTGTAGATATTGTGTGTGTGTGTTGTGTTTACCCAGAGTGTGTAGATGTTGTGTGTGTGTGTTGTGTTTACCCAGAGTGTGTAGATGTTGTGTGTGTGCTGTGCTTACCCAGAGTGTGTAGATGATGTGTGTGTGTGTGTGTGTGTGTTGTGTTTACCCAGAGTGTGTAGATGTTGTGTTGGAGCGGTGTGTGTGTCATGCTGGTTCCAGTGCTGTAGGATGGCGTTCATGGCTCTGATGTCGACCCTCAGCTTGAGGCTGCAGACTCCCAGCAGCTCAGAGAAACAGACGGTCGCCACCGCCACAGACGGCACGTTAAAACACTGCAGGGCCAACCGGTACGCCTGCTGCCACGCCTGCTGCACACTGAAACACACACACACACACACACACACACACACACACACGTTTTCTCCTCTTTCCTGTTCCATGAATCATCTCACTAGACTCGACTAGACCTTCTTGATGTGACCAGCTGTAGTTCAGTGCACTCACAGCAGCGTGACGTCACTGCAGCCATTCAGCTGCTGGACGAGGAAGGTGGCGTACGCAAAGGATGGTCGGCCATGACGCAGGTAGTACAGGAAGTCCAGGTTCTCCACCAGAGCGAACCTGTTGACCAGGTGAGGGCTGGAGAAATGAGGCAGCTCGGACGTTTCTGTGGAGGATAATCCCAATAAAATGAATGCCCATGCCTGTAGACTACGGCTGTGTATTTACAAGAATCCTTTAATACAAGAACAGACCCCAAATACACATCATAAGCAAGCCTAAACATGTGCATTAAAATCATTAACTAATTTAATCATTAATTTTAGGACACATTAAAATGTTGACCTGATGATGGCGCTAGATGAAAAGTCAGAGGATCACTTAAGTTATAACAGTTCATCTTGAGGGGAACATGAATGAACCACATTTCATCACAATCCATCCCATAGTTGTTAAGATGTTTCAGTTTGGATCAACTGATCAGCATGGCTGAATGTGATTAAAGAGTGTTTACTGGACAGTTATAGGGGCCGTGACCTTGCAGTGACCTTGAAACTGCTTACCGGTGGAGTTGAGGGTGTTTGCTGCCTGCCAGCTGAACAGCCTGGACGGGTCCAGAGGGTGCAGCGACTGGAAAACAACATAAACACAATGTGATTTAACAAGCAGGACATGCTTGATGTGACCAGAGGACGGTTCAGCTACAGCAGACAGGATGTTCATTAAAACCAGGATGTGATCCAGCATGACGACAGGATGAACAGGGCACTCGTTTTAACGAGGAACACGGCGGACAGGTGTGAGCGTACCTGCAGGAGGTGGTAGACGGAGATGTCGGAGGACGGGCTGTGTCCTCGGGGCCCGGCGGGGAACAGGGCGGCCCTCAGTTTGGGTTGGGCGGCCAGCGCCATCTTCAGGACCTGGGGGTCGACCGTCCTCTCCGACCTGCCCGACCTTTCACCCTGAACCACCACCTGCACACAGGAAGCACTCAGAGGACTGTTCCAGAACAAACCAAAGACTGATGTTAAGAGGGATTAAATGTCCTCGACTTCTGCCAAATTATCTTTATTTCTACATATTTTTCTCCATTATTTGTCAGTACTGATAAAAGAAACGTATTTTCCAAAGGAAATTGGTAAGCAACAACACGAGTCCAGCTGATCTATATCTAACTTTAAATCAACTTCAACCTGATGTGTGTCCTATCCTGATTGTGACTGATTATTCCACTTGCTTCTCCTTCTTTGTATACGTTCAGAGGTCAGAGGTCAGAGGTCAGAGGTCGTGGTTACCAGGTGGGATTAGAGCCGATGTTTACCTGGTCGATTCCTCCGGGAGCGAACATGATGGCAGCCAGGGCCAGCAGACTGTGTCCCTCCAACAGCAGACTGCTGAGAGACGCCTGGCTGCCCGGTAACAGCACCTGAGCACTGGTTAAACTGGCCTGGAAGACCAGTCCTGGATCTGGAACCACAGACAGAGACAGTTTACTATGGAGTCATAGGAGTGCCATAAAAAAGAACACATCTGTAAAAGAATAAATAAATAAATAAATAAATAAACAAATGTGAAAATATAAAGGCAAATAATAAAATAATTATAAGCATTTTCTTTATTTGTTCCTTTATTTCTGTATATATTTTTATTTATCTATTACACTAATATACATTAATTTTCTCACATATTTTACTGATAATTTTCGTATATTTTTCAGTTATATTTTTCACATATTGTGCTAATAATTTTTGGACATTTTTCACATATTTGTCGGCCATTTTTCACATATTTTTACAAATTTTCTGATATTTTACTGATAATTTTCTGATATTTGTCAGACATTTTCACTATAAGTCTGCTTGTGGCCTTCATCAGGGTCATCCAGACCCAGAGAGTCCTGCAGAAGTCTGGTACCTGACAGGTCTCTGGTGATCTCCTGGATTTTCACCAGCATCTCAAACCAGGGCTGGCTCTCAGAAAGGCTCTGATTGGTCAAGAGGGGACAGTTTCTGGGTGTCAACCTGTGGACAGAGTTGATGAGCAGCTAATTAACATCCTAGATGATACTTTAATTAAGAAAAGATTATAAAACGGAGACGGACCTGTAGTGCTCCAGGTAGGTGTACAGCAGGTACTGCAAGCTGTGGTCCAGACAGAAGGTGATGAAGAGGCTGTGGAGGTCGAGGCCGCGGGGGGAGCGGTACTGAGGGATGGGTGGGGGTGAAGCCATCACCCCTCCACCCTGAGCCAGCCTCCACAGCAACTGCTCCAAGTCTGCCAGCTCCTCCGGGATGAACAGACCTCTCCTGGAGGGAAATGAACAGAGTGATGTCAACATGTGATGTCTTATACCCAGAGAGACCTTAAACTGGTGAATTTACCTTTCTGTGGACAGAAAAGGACACCATTTCTTTTTTTAAATGAATGCATACATTTTCCACAATTATTTTCTATCAGTAACTGTACCCATAAAAAAATATTTTTTGGGGTGTTTATCCATCCAACAATTCCTGATCATTTTGTTGAAATAAGTGTAAATTTTTCCCATATTTTTCAGACATTCTTCACATATTTTTCCCATATTTTTCAGACATTGTTTACTGATAATTTTCTGATATTTTTCTCTAATGTTTTTCATATATTTTACTAATAATTTTCTGATATTTTTCACATATTTTTAACAAATTTTTCAGATATTTCTTTTACATATTTTCTTGAAGTTTTCACATATGTTTGACTTATATTTTTCTGACATTATTTACTAAAAATTTCCGGAATTTTTTTTGCAAATTTTTCAGCCATTTTTTACATATTTTTTTGATGTTTTTCAAATTTCTTTTACGTTAACATTTTTTACGACGTTTTTCAGATATTTTTCGGACACTTTTCACTAAGTTTCTCACATATTTTACTGATGATTTTTTACATATTTTTCGGATATATATATATATTTTTTCTGACAGACTACTTCCATTCACAACACAGCCTTACCAGCATTTTCCCTGAAATGTTACGAGGTCTTGATGTAGATATTGGCGGCACAGATTTCCCTGAACATCAATCCCTGCTCTCATTCACACATGAGCCTGTGCAGGAAATGTTCTTGGAACATTTCAGGCATAAACTGTATGTGTGAAAGGGACTTCAGACCGAAAGACTCTTGTAATGTATCAAGTGTATTTCACCATCTGTGGGATGTTGAACAGTCAGAGTGGTGAAGGTGTGCTGCTGTACCTGGCAAGCAGGTCCAGGATGTTCTCCCTCATGTAGGTGCTGCAGACTGTGTTGTTGTTGACCAGCTCTGGGGTTAACTCAGGCCACCGGGAGCCACTAGAGGTCTCCTCGTTCTGGATCCAGTCGACCACCCGGCGCTGGTCGTGGAGAGCGGTCAGGTAACGCCACAACACCGCAGAGTCACAGGAAGTCAACTCTAGAGAAGAAAATAAAGAGAACTCTTTTAAAAGGGAATGAAATCTTCAAAACAAGCAGAATCCATTAAGACCTTCAGGAACCATCTTTGTTCTGGTTCAGTTCTGATGATCAGAGGATTGTTGGAGTCTACCTGTGTGTTGCAGTCTGGACAGGAGGACGGCGGTCTGGCAGCTCTGGTCCCAGTTCCTCACCCAGTCCAGTCGGAGGTTCCTCCAGAGTCCCCCGTCCTCCTCAGACCTCCTGTGACTCGCCAGCTCCTCCAGAACTTCCTCACCAGCACCCGCCTCCCTGCGGACCATCTGAACCACCCTGTAAAGGAGGTGCAAGGAGAGGCGAGTTTTAATTCTTAAGGTCAACACAGAGACTTGACCTTGTTTCTATCCGGGAGAGTAAAATGTGTGAACAGCAAAGGAGAGTCATCAAGAGGAGGTTCAAAGAGGATACAGAGGGGTTGAAGAGGACGCTCAGGGGAGGTGGATGCATTTGAGATACAGAGGAGGAGGACAGGAGAGAAAGAGGTAGGAGGTACAAAGAAGATTGAGATGAGGAAAGCAAAAAAATTCAGAGAAGATAAACAAGAAGTTCAGATAAGACAAAGTACAATACACCATCTCAATCTGACAGGAATGAAAGGCTTTAATGTTATGATTGTAACTGAGTTATGAGTGTATAATTGAATCTGTCCATTAATGTGTCCTGACCACACGTCTTGACACCCTGTGGTCATGTTGAGTCAACTTCTGTAGCTGGAGAAAACTGCAACTCTGTTTTATCCAAAAAGACATAAATTAGTGAAATAAATCCTCAGCTTCAATTAGAAGAGACTCATCAACACATCAAACTCAAAACTGTACGCTCAACAGTTTGATTCTCTCTGGGAAGTTAGTTGCGTTTTAGTTAGTTAGTACTGAGTTGCTAAAATAAACAATCTTTTAAAGGGACAGTGTGTAGGATTTGGTGACATCTAGTGGTGTGGTTGCAGATTGCAACCAACTGAGTACCCCTCAGCTCACTCCTTCCTTTCCAAGACTGCACTAACGTGAGCCGCCGAGTGTTAAACCGTGGTAAAGCTGTTGGCCCATAATAACACTACTTCAGGAGCAACGGAAGTCAGACGGCGACTGGCGGTACCACGGTTTAACACTCAACGTTTCACAAGCGTGTCGGAGAACTACGGTGGCCTTCAGGTAACGTTAAAACCTTGAAAGTCTCTCTGTAGAGCCGGAGCTTGGTTTGTCCGTTCTGGGCTACTGTAGAAAGATGGAGGAGCAACATGGCGGACTCCATGAAGAGGATCCGCTCCCTATGTAGATATGAAGGGCTCATTCTAAGCTAACGAAAACACAACGATTCTTATTACACGGCTTTGTTGAATACTTGATTCTGATTGGTCAATCATAGCTTTCTACGGTCTGTTATTTCTTTATAACAGACCGTTGTTATTTACAACAGACTGTTACTATGGGCGCAGTTCTGATGTCGGACTCTGGCGGACTGTTTTTGTGTCAAATTATTGATGTCTTAAGTAAATAGCCGTGTAATAAGTGAGATAATGTACAGCTAGCGGCTCATTGTTGTGAAATAAACCCCTTCAGGGCGATGCATCCTGTAATTACCTCTCTGTATTGAGGTTTTCATTGTTAGTGGCGGAGTCCGCCGTTCCGACTCTGGATTCAGACTGCCTTCACATGCACGAGGGAAAAGACATGTAATCCAGCGTAATTTGCCTCTTTGATATGAGCCTCACTGCCAGCTAGTTTTCTGAGCAGCCCTTGTGATGATGATAAATATTAATTTACAGGCTAATAAGGAATATATTCAACATACAGGCAGAAACACTGCACTGACCAAGAAAACCAGCAGGCGGCATCTTTACCTTTGTGATGTGGTGTTTGCAGGGCAGCGGGATGCAGGCAGTGATCCCAACCTCTCCATCTCCCTAATGAACGCCACACTCTGCATCTCCTCCTCTGGAAAATAACTCCGCCCTGACAGCTCCTCCACCTGTTACCAATCAACCAATCAGAGGACTCAAAACTTGTTAAGACATACTGTACACCGAGAAGACATAAACTTAGGTATGCATACACGTAGAATCCTGTCAACCAATAAGAAAAATGTATTAAAAAAAGATAAAGGCAGTACATACACTATCAGGTAGGAAGAAGACTGTTGTTGGTTGTGTTTTCAGTAAACTCACCACAAACTCTCTGAGGTCCTTGTCGTCGGTGTAGAGGCAGATACTGTGGAGCTGCTTCTTCACACTGAAACCCTGAAAACACAAAATGGCTGCAGCTTAATATTTGACCACAACGACTAAAAGCTTCTGTCTATTTGACTTTATTTAGATTTGAAAGGGTTGGCATACTTAGCTTATACAAGGAGCATAAAAAGAAAAGTAAGTCTGACTGATTGATTCTTTGAGCGAGGTGTTCTCACCATGTTGATGAGGAGTGCGTTGGCGGTCTGCAGGTCTCGGTCCTGCAGGCAGGAGAACACCTGACGCAGACCCTCCATCCTCAGAGCCGACAGACGCTGCTCCGGCCGGCTCCGCCTCCTCAGGACGGCCTGAGCTCTGGGGATCTGATTGGTCAGGATGGACTGGCGGACCACTTCCTGCAGCACACACATTTAGAGTTATGAGACATGGTGAATGGTAAATGGACTTGCATTTATATAGCGCTTTTCATTCACACACACATTCATACACTAAACACTGCTGGCAGAGGCTGCTGAAAAGACATGAAGGGACACGCTAGCACAAACTGACATTTTTCTGTTTTTAAATATTTATAAAATATATTTAAACATTTTTCACATATTTGTCAAACATTTTTCACATATTTAACGGATATATTTCGGACATTTTTCACATATTTTTTTTTAAGATATTTGCTGGATATTTTTCAAGTATTTGCTTGACATTTTTCACATATTTGTTGCAATTCTTTCTAATAATTGTACAGATATTTTTACATATTTGTCAGACATTTTTCACATATTTTACTAATCATTTTTGAATATTTTTCACAAATTTGTCTAACATTTTTCGCATATTTTTCACATATTTGTTGGACATTTTTAACCATTTTTTCCACATATTTTTGTAATAATTTTGGGATATCTTTCTGACATTTTTCAGATATGTTTCACAATTTGTAATCATTTTTTTCTAATTATTTTTTAGATATTTTTCGGACATTTTCACATATTTTTCCGACATTTTGTAACAATATTTTTCACAAATTTTACTAATAATTTTCAGATATTTTTCAGATATTTGTCGGACATTTTTCACATATTTTTCAGAATTTATTTTATAATTTTATTCACATATTTTACTAATAATTTTTGGATATTTTGGGAAATTTTTCACGAATTTGTCGGACATTTTACACATATTTTTCAGAATATTTTTAGGAATTATTCTCAAATATTTTACAAATAATTTTCAGACATTTTTCACATATTTTTCAGAATTTATTAAATAATTTTTTGCACATATTTTACTAATAATTTTCCAATATTGTCTTGACATTTTCCGGACATTTCTTACATATTTTTGAGAATATTTAAAAAAACCATTTCACATATCTTACTAATAATATTTGGACATTTTTCACATATTTTTCTCTTCTTTTTTTGGCCCTAAATAGAAAGACAAAAAACCAAAACCAAAAAATCATGAATTATCACCTCTGTGTGCAGCTGCTCCCACTCGTCTCTCTGAGCCTCCTCCTGAGCAGAATCAGCAGAATTGGTGCTGGACGAGTCGCCCCCTGCAGACCAGGGGAATCTCTTCATGTAGCTCCTCAGTTCGGTGACGTACCGGTCCAGAACGTCCACGCAGCTCCGCACGCCAGCATCCTCGTCTGTAGACACAACAGCTTTAACTCTCAGAAAATAGGAATACCTGAAGAGGTGTCAGTGTGTGTGTGTGTGTGTGTGTGTTGCCTTACAGCATGCGTTGGACAGGACTGAGCGGATCTGTGTGTTGACGAAGCTCAGGGTGATGCTGAGCAGCTGCTCAGAGAACTGTCTGCTCTGAGCTTCACTGTTTGAATCTCTGACAGCCGAACACAGCAGGTCCAACGCAGGACACAACTCCTGGAAACCTGCACGCAAACACACATACACAGCAAAAAAATACAACACATGCATTTAAAATGAATGATTATAAAAGTTAAAGCAGTAATATGTCTCTGAGCTGTGAATGATGCCTGTGTCCGTACTGTGTGTCAGGCTCTGTGTGGAGGCCGCTGGCTGATCGGCAGCAGGGCTCAGGATGTTTTCTTTACTCTTCAGGTAGAAATCCACCGTGTCCAGCTGACGGTTCTTCAGTCCAGCCTGCAAAACAAGAAACAGTAGAGAGACTGATCTGCAGGTCATCCACATGTCATGTGTCTGTGGTCACCCAGAGCTACGATAGTACATCATATCTGTACAGAGACCGGACCAAACTCTGTGTAGAAACCACAGACTGTCTATGGTAGAAACAACAACGTCGCTGCCGTATTTATGCCTAGATGACTTTATATTGAGTGTTGATGGAGCAGCTGCATAGCCTGGCACTGATCCATCCAAACTCCATTCAGATAACAAGCATTTTAAAAGTTGATTGCTTGTTGTCTTAAAGACAGACCTGACAAAGCATGAATTCACAATTTTTACTAATCAACATCATTATGTAGTTATTTTGGCATCATTTTGATCTGATTATTGATATTAAATCACAGCACAATCTGTTTATTTTGGGTTTATACCGCAGTAGCGACGTGTGTCTTGCTAGATACAGTCAGTGCAATGGCACTGTATGTGAATACAGCTCACCGCCTGGTGATGTTATGAACCCAGACATGAAGGCGTTTGGTTTTCTGACATATCTGGGACTTCCACAACATGTACAAAGTGGCAACAGTGGTTATTTCTTCCATGATTGATTGAGGAAATGGCAGAAAGAAAAGCTGTTGGTATCTATGGAGACAAGCTCCTCACAAATGATACCGACGGTCCAACTTGCACGAGTAAAGCGAGACAAAAATTCGCTTCGCTCTTGGTCTGAACACAGCATAACTCTCTCTGCAGGCAGCGGGGGGGATGTACAGTATGTATGTCAGTGAAGGTGAGTGCTGCCTCCTACCTGCAGGGCGTGGATGGGGATGGAGCAGCGCCCCCAGCTGTTCAGGTGACAAACTGCGTCTACTGTCGCTGCACTGCCAAACAACATCAACCTGCTGAGCAAGTCCTGCTGGGAAACTGAGAACAAGACCTGGGACACACCAGCCTCTGAGACAGACAGAGAGAGACAGACAGACAGATAGTTTGTAAAGATCACTTTCTTCCTTCGTGACAACGCCACCACTGCGCTCTGAAACCCATTATTTCTAATGGTTTGCGCCACACCAAAACGGCTTTTCACTGCGTCGAGCAAAGCCCAACTTCAGGCGTTGCACGCTGTGATGAACGGCAAGCGCAGCACAAACCGAGTTGTGTCGCGAGCAGCTCTCTTCTGCCAGGAAACAACATTAGGTGTAGCTGTATTGTCGTCCGGGTGTAAACAGTAGAGCTTATACACGCTGTACAGCGCCAGAAACAGGTTGTGATAACGAAAAGGAAAAAAAAAGTGTGAAAATTTGTCAGAAATCGGGAGAAATGTGGGAGAATTGTGACACCGGGAGGAAACCGGGAGAAGGCGATGAAAAACGGGAGTCTCCCATGAAAAGCGGGAGGGTTGGCAAGTATGCTTATGAGGTAGTTATCCATAGTAGGTGTATTACTTCCGGTCGACGCACACCCAGCTTAGAGAAACAGACAGGAGCACGATTTTGGCTTCCCAGGAATAAATGAATATGATCGCCTGAGGTATTGACGTTTAAAATGCGCGTTCTGCTCATAGAAAACGCTGCAGCATATCAAATCAAGCACTTCCTAAACTAACAGCCAGCCGGCGATCCAGATGTTTTGGCTCCACTTCTGGGTATAGATATTATCTATACAAACAATGTGTTTATGATTAAATTAAGAGCATAAAATTGTTTATCTAGCCTCTTAATTTTGCTAATTTTGCTCACGAAGTGCACCAGATTGAAGCATTTAACTTTAAAATGTAGCTAGCAAAAGGGTAGGGTGAATATTCCTATAATTATTGCAATATAAATTTAGCAGAAAAAAATATGGCAATGTCATTTTTTTCCAACATTGTGCAGCCCCTAATTTGTACATTAGCAGGAATGTTGCACAACATGGAAGTGAAAACAGCGCTCTGTTAATTTTAATGTGAAAGTGCAATAAAATATGTTGTCGTTAAAATCAATGGATAATCGTGATAAATAATCATGATCTCAATATTGATCAAAATAATCGTGATTATCATTTTGGCCATAATCGTGCAGCCCTAGCGTACACTTAAATGGATATCAATGTTTTTAGGTGAGCCTTTCTTTTAGTTGGCTAAAATGTGTTTTTCTGCCGTCCCTGTCCACAGCACTGTATTGTTTTGCTCCGGTGTCGGTGCTCCTGTCTGTTTCTCTATGCCGACCGTCATCTACTGTAAGTAATACACCTTCTATGGAGAAGTACCTCATACAAACGCACTTCAAAACACCCGAACTAGCCCTTTAAGGAAACATTTTACTCTTAAACTTCACTGCTGATATCTGAAGTTGCATCAACACGGCAGGAAACGTGATCTAACACCTCAACATATCACCAGTTTTACCAAACTTAGTCAGGAAACGATGTTAAAATGACCCAATCTGTCCACTGTGAACTGTGGGGTTTGTTTAGAACTTCCAGCCTTGTTGAACTGTTGTAGTGATGTCATGGCATCCCAAGATCTGGACGACCTTGGTGAGTAAACTTTAACTGAGGGGAATACAAAACTATGTAAATAAAAAGTTAATAATTTTCAGTAAAAATACTCAGTGAGTGTCAGTGTTGGACTTACTCTTCAGCAGCAGTCTGTGCTGTCTCTCTCCACAGCGCTGGACCGGAGCCGCCTCACCCTCCACCTGGTGGTGGCTCACGCTCCCAGACTCTAAATCCCATAAGGCCACTGTGGTCTGTCTGTTGCCAGGGGAGACGAAGGTCAGCTGGGCGGAGAACTCGGACACAGAGAGCAGAGACGGAGTGGACGACTCGGGGACAGAGAAAGCAATGGTCGCCCCACCGCGAGGCACTCTGCTGTGGGCCGAGGACAAGACCTGGCGGGACTCCAGGTGGTGAAGGGAGGAAGACCAGGAGGTCCCGGCAGGCTGGCAGGAGGAGGAGGAGGAGGGAGGTGCAGCCTGCTGGGCTCTGCTGTACATGGAGGCCAGACGAGCTTCCCAGGAGCTAGAAGTTAAAGGTCAGAGGTCAAGAATAAAGTGGCAATAGACACGTTTTTTTGCTTTAACTTCTCATTACGAAGTAAAAGTTGATTACACAATGTAATGGCTGTAGAATATTGACACCATCTGCGTTTAGATTGGTTCCCTATAAGCCTCGCTTTAACTATGCAGTTCAGTCTTCCACCGGGTACGACCTCCAGGGAAAATGAAGGCTCCATTCATGCACAAAGGAAGTGCGTCAACCAAAACAGGAAGAGGATAGCGCCTTTGTTTTCCCCGGAAACCAGGAGGGCAATGAAAAACGGGTTTCTTCTGGGAAAATCGGGAGGGTTGGCAAGTATGCTTTACCTCGCCGTCAGACAGCCCTTTCTGACGGGGAACTGAAGCTGTTAATTCGCCGTCTTCAAAGCCACCAGACTCCATTCACAAAAACAGTCATTTTACCTCTCAGAACAGGGGAGTCGTTGGTTTACCGCAGCATCGATTGGTTAGTTAGTTTGTGTTATTGTGTGACTTTCTGATCTGAACTAACGTGGCGTCCACAGCAGTACGTTGCTTAGCTTCCTGCCGGTACTCCTGTCTGCCTCTCCAAACCGGGAGCACACTGACCGCCATCTAAGTTACTGTATTAATCCACTGACTATAAGGATGTACAGTATATAAATACTATACATGTAGCAGCGTCATCATGCAGAAACCTACGTCAGGTCACCATGTGGGAAAAAGTTTTTAGAAGGACTTGAAGGGAAAATAGTATTTGTTGCTAAACATATGTACTTTGACCAAAATTTTAATGTTTGGATTTGAATACATAAAGAACACCACTGGGAAGATACAGGATGACATAAAAACCTGTATAATAAAATAAAATAATGGACCCGTCTTTAATGAAACAATAGTTTTTAGTGCGTTAATTCAACCAAAGCAAAGATGAATCAAACAAGGTCAATGAGGAATAAAGTTTGGTCATTCTCATCAGTAAACCTTCACATATTGTGGTGTCAGTCACTCATAAACACATATTGTGGTGTCAGTCACTCATAATCTCGAGAAGTAAAGTCTGTGTGTTGGTCAGTGGTTTACCGGTCAGTGCTGAAGGTCGATCCGAGGGCGGCGAGGCTGCAGTTGGAACTCGTCATGCTGTCCTGGTCTCTTGGGTGCTGGGGCCGGTCGGGGGGGCGAGAGGGGGGAGCGGCACACAGCAGGTGGTCGGGATGCAAACTGGAAAACACAAGTTTGTGTTGTTTTATCTCCGAGCAGAGTCTCTCTCTCTGGCACTGTGCATGATTAGCTTGCAGCTGATCTGATGCGCTTCTTGTAGTGAATCAGTTTAACTGAATCAGGAACATTCAGACACAAATTTGGCAGAAAAGACGAACAGGCAGCGCGCCACGTCTCTGCAGGGCTCTCTCCGGTCTGGATCAAAATTGTTCGGTAGGCAGACAAATCCACTTTGTTCCCGTCTGCAGAGTTATCTGATTCATGAGCCTTCACTCTGCGCTCGCAATTACCGCTCGTGTCCTCATTTTCAGAGGTGTTTCCATTTTGATCAACATGACTACCCTTTTGATGGAAACATAAAAACAAGAACTTCAAATGGAAAAAAGAGAAACCGAGGAACTTCCTGTTAATTTTTCATGCTGCTGTACCTGAAGTAGTGGTTGAGGTCGACGGCGACGGCGGTGTGACACTGAGTGACGGCTACGGCTGTACTGAGGTCGGCGGACACCTGGAGGAGGCAGAAGGAGGAAAAGGAGGAGGAGACGGGGGAGGAAGAGGAGATGAGGTCGTCCTCTGCCTGGACAGGAGTCAGGTAGGCCGGGAGGTCAACGCTGGCCAGCAGACTGCCATCAGTGATGTTATACACGGCTGGAGGTCACAGTTAAAGAAGAAGACACTGATGGGATCTACAGACAGAGACTAGATTCAGGTCCACTGAGGAAGACTGTGAGACGTGGCTGGAAACTTGTGTTTCCAAGGTGAAGAGTTATCGTTCATCTAGTTTAGTTAGGATGAGATCAGATTAGATGACATCAGATCTAGCTGTGTGTACTTTAATGGTATAGTGTAGTTTCCTTTGCTTTATTTTAGTTTCATCACCGCTAGCTCAGTTTGGTTTAGTAAAGCTTAAGTTTAGTTTAGCTCAGTTCTGTGTAACTGATCTTCATTTAGTTTAGCTTGATAGATTTTAAAGGTGCAATGTGTCGCATGGAGCCACCTGCTACAAACAAATAGGGGGCAGCCAGCGCTTGAAGTAGAAAAAAATAAGTGCCGGTACTCTTCTTATTCACATGTTGGCGTGTGTATCGGCCGGTATCAGCAATCTCTGTCGACTTATTCCTATTTATTCATTATTTCTTTAAACATGTTATACTGTGTCAGTCATAACCAGCTGCATCTTCTATAGTAGGTCTATAATACTCCAATAATATTCCAACTGGAACATGATAGGGTTAAGGTGGTGTGTTTAGCGTTAATAGTTAAAGTGCTTTCCTGTGTTATTTGTAGCTTATAATAGGCTATCATTCAGGTTTTAGGAGCAGTGTCCCAGTCAGGATGCTCCTACATATTATACAGAGACACATTCTGAAGTGAATAAAAGATACTAGGAGATATTGGGTTTGGAGGTTCTTACGCAAGAAAATTTGAAGAGTCTTAAAACAATGTATTTTTAAATAATTTTAGACCATTATTATTACTAGTTAAATGATTATTTTATTATTTACACATACACAGCCTTAGCCTGAACATTTGATTTTTCTGGAAATGTTTACTCTAAAAGAGCAGATTCAGAAATCTTTTAATCGATGTTTCTTTAATTATATTTGTTCACAAATAAAAAAAAGTTATGATGAAGAGTTATACAGTTACACTAATTGTTATACAAAAAGGACGTGAACATTGTGTTGATAAATTACAGCTAGTGATTTACCAATACCGATACTGGATCGGATATCGGTGACAATTGGGCCGGTCCACAAAAAGGGACAGTAATCAAACAAGAACAAGATATTTTTGTATCAGTCTATACATAGGTTTTTAGGAAATTCCTACTCATTCTGCCTTTTAGTTTGACTTAATTTGGTTTAGCTTAAATTTGTTTAGTTTACTTTAACATTTAGTTATTTCTACTATATTATCTCAGTTTAATTTATCTGTGTTTTGTTCATTAGTTCATTTAGTTAAGCTTAGTTTTGCCAAGGCTAGCCTTATTTAATTTAGCTTTTTGGTTAGTATAAAGTTTCTGTTGAACTCAATTTCATTCAGTTTAGATTCGTTTATTTGATTCAAGTCAGCTCAGTTTTGTTTAGCCTAGTTTATTTAAATTAGCTTACCTTGATGATTAGATACTATTAATATTATCATTATCATCAGTCTAAGTAGTAGACACAGCAGCAGATGTAGTAACAGTAGTTGTGTTTCTACTATTACTACTACTATACTACATTATTATAAGAAAGCATTGGGCTGTAAAGGATACATATCTGTCCAGAGGAGCTGAGGATGAACAGGGTGTCTCTGCAGACACAGTGGTGGACAGCAGTGTGTCTGTTGCCGTCAGTCAGCCGGACGCTGCAGCAGGACAACGTCTGCGGCTCCTCCTCCGTCTGCTGCCACTGCAGCTGCAGCAGCCAATCACAGTTCAGCAGCACGCAGCCGCGGCCAGCAGCAAACGACAACACGCGCACCGACTGCAGCTCACGCACACCTGAAAATAAAGACTCGGTTGGTAAGATTATATTAACCAGGGGTGAAAGTAGGCCGGTACGGTCCGGTACTCCATACCACTAAAAGATTCAGTGCCGGTACTCAGTACCGGGAAGAGGGACGGCAGCTGTCTGCCAAAACCCACATCCAACCAGTCACTCACGATCGCATTTCCAACAAGAAAACACATCTGTTAACATCAGGTCAACATCCAGTTAGTTCCCTCCGCAAAGGAGGTCATGTTTTATGTTACTCACCGTCGTCCTGCTCGCTGACAGTCTGCAGCAGGCGGCCTGCAGGACATTCAGAGACACAGAGCACAGAAATGGAGGCCGATCGCTCTGCTTCCACCTCCAGCAGCTTCAGGTCCCACTGAGATCCAACAGCCAGCAGTCTGAAGCTGCCGACGCCACGACCGTGGACGGCCATCTCCTCCCAGGAAAAACTAGAAAGAGAAGAACAAGTGACACGTTTCATTTGTGACTGTTGATATAAAGTTGGAGGCTCTCTATTGTCTAAAACATCTTTGTATAAATTGTATAGAAATGTTCTTGACGACATCATACTTCCATTAATGACCTCTGTCTCTATTTTTCTGTTTACATTGCATAAATAAGCTTTGAGTGGCGATGGGACACGACCACAACGTTATCGTCTCCCTGCGGGCGCAGTCGGGAGACGATAACGTTTCTCTTCCTGCTTCAGCCCCGGCACCGACCCGCTTTTCCTGCTTCAGCCGCCGGGAGGCTGAAGCAGGAAAAGCCAACACTAGGATCAGCATTGATTCATGGAGAGACCTCCGTCTGGTCAGCTAACATTACTGCCAAGCAGGTGAAATATAGAGTGATATTGTGGTTTTAGCTGACGTGTGTCGCCTCACTGTTTTGAGCGATGCTCGTTCATGTCTATGTAGAGCGAGCACAAGCGTGAGCCCGACGCTGACTTTCGTTGACTTCACAGCCACAGGTGTCGCTGTTAACAAGCATTTCTGAAAGTTTCAAATAGTCCCTTTAAAAAAATAATTTCTTCATGTTTTGGTCATGCATGACTTTAGATTTCTTTAGGATGATATATATGATATATAAAGATGTCCTGCTGTGTCAGACTAAAAACAAGCTGCACATAAAGGAAGAGACTCACTCTGCGTAGGAACCGTCCACTGCAGCCGGAGGAGCCTCTCTGTCCGCCGGATCCCAGACCACCAGCCGGCCCAGGACCTCCAGACATCCGAGCAGTGAGCCTCCAGGAGCCAGTTGAGCCTTCTGGATGTTCGTTACCTCTCCACAGTGCTGGTTCTCTGGGATCACAGACACCTCTATGGAGCTCCTCTCCAGCCGCTGAGCCGCCTCCAACATGTCCACACGTTAAAACACACCACTTATTAAACCCGCAATAATAAAACAATCAGTTAAACGCCTCAAAAACAGCGATTAAAACGACTGTCATGTAAATACAGCAACTGGGTCCAGTAGTCACATGTCTGCCCTTGTCAGCTGACCAGACCTGACCAATAGAGAAACGAGCAAACAAGTCCATTTAATCGAGAGACGATGTTAGTGTACTAGGTTATGGATGCCTGTCAAAATCACAAATAGATGAATAAATAAATAAATATATCATCAAATGTAGCAAAAAATAATATTAAAAATGAATGTAGCCATTAATTAATAAATTAATAAAATGTGACATAAATTGATATTTCTGTTTTAATTTGCTTCTTTATTTATTTGTATTTGTAATAATTTCCATTATTTATTTATTCGTCTTTTTAATTTTCCCTTTTATGCATTTATTTTAATCAATTTTAAAATGTATTTATTTATTTTTGCCTTATGTGCAATGATTTTGTTTTTTTTTGCATTTATTTATTTTTTAAATATATGTATTTATTTATTTATTTAATCGAAAGACTATGTTAGTGTACTAGGTTATGGATGCCTGTCAAATTTAAATATAGATGAATAAATAAATAAATATATCATCAAATGTAGCAAAAATAATGTTAAAAAATAAATGTAGCCATTAATTAATTAATAAAATGTGACATAAATTGATTTTTCTGTTTTAATTTGCTCCTTTATTTATTTGTATTTGTAATAATTGCATTACTCATTTACTCGTCTGTTTAATTTTCCCTTTTATGCATTTATTTTAATTAATTTGAAATGTATTTATTTATTTTTGCGTTATATGCATTGATTTTTTTTTTTTTGCATTATTTTATTTTTGTATTTATTTTTGTATTTAATATTATTAATAATGATAATAATAATATTTGCAAATGTCCCCACTGCGGGACTAATAAATGAATATCTTATCTTATCTTTTTATTTGTTATTATATTTATTTTTTAAATGTATGTATTTATTTATTTATTTATTTCTGCACGATTTTCCCTTTGCAATTCACCCCTTATTTATTTCCCCAAACTTATTCTGTATTCTTTTCTTTATACATTTCTTTACACTTTTCTTTTTAAAACTTCTTTATGCATTTCTGCCTCATTATGCAAATGAGGGGGCTGTCACTCAACGTATTAGGTATAACGTGTTTGATGGCAAATGTTATGCTCCATATTAAACAAAGCTTAAATTTTAAAGTGTCTTTCAATAAATCAATAAAACGCTTGTATAACCTTTTTTTTTTTTTTTTTTTTAACCAAACAACCAACAACAATAAACATAATACAATAATAAAGTCATTATAGATAAATACTATTATAAATTCATACCATTGCCCCAAAGATGTATTCCAATAAGAAAAAAAATGAAATAAGGAAAAGGACAGGGTACAGGGTTTATATGCAAATTAATCAAACATTTTAAATAAAAGCTATGTTTTTTTTGTTAGATTGTATTTGAAATTTGAGGTCTACCAAAAATAAATCAAATTTAAATGCAGCGTTAAGAATTTTTTCCCCCGGAAACAAATTTTCAAATAATATTTATGGCAACAAATGTTGAAAATTAAAGTAAGTTCCATCAATATTATTAAAAATAATTAATTATTGAATCAATATCTTATAATATCACACACATCCAGTAGAGGAAGAAGTACTCAGATGTTTTACTTAAGTAAAAAGAAAAGTAAAAAAATATTAGCATCAAAATATACTTAAAGGGACTGTTTGTAAGAATCAGAAATGCTTGTTAACAGCGACACCTGTGGCCGTTAAGTCAACGAAAGTCAGCGTCGGGCTTGCGCTTGTGCTCGCTCTAAATAGACATGAACGAGCATCGCTCAAAACAGTAAGGCGACACACGTCAGCTAAAACCACAATATCACTCTATATTTCACCAACGTGTAAGAAGTTACAAACAGTCCCTTTAAAGTACTCATTATGCAGAATAATATATATATTATATTATTGGATTATAATTATTAGTATAAAGTAGCATAATATGGAAATATTAAGTACCTTAAAAATTATGTTTAAGTATATGTAGCCTACTTAGTTACATCCATATTCAACAACTTTTTTAAATTTTTTTTTTTATTATTATTTCAAAATTACAGTATACATAGTAACAGCAGAAAACATTAAAAACATTTACATACAAAAGAAGCATAGCGAAAACATAAACAAAGAGCTGTGCCAAACATAAAAGGACAACAGAAATGAAACAAAACCAACATTAAATTAAAAAAAAAAAAAACAACACAATAAAAAAATAAAAAATAAATAGATAATAATAAAAAAAAAGACCATGCGAGAGTATGACAATAATTTCACTTACAAACTTTAAAGATATTGCATATATTCATTGTTTTCATTGCTTTTTTAGTTTTGTGAGGAAGAAATTCTTGACAGATATAGATCCATTTTTTTTCATAAATACAAAGAAATTAGGCTTTTTTTTTTGGTAAATTTACACTTGTGAATGTGGAACTTTGCGAGAATTCAAATTAAATTAATAAGAAAAGATGCATTACTGTCTTTGTCACTGTAACCATAGCAGCCAAATATAATATTTCTATAGTACAGTGCAAAATCTGAGAAAATGTTAACAAGTATAAAATTACATATTCCACAACTGCATGCATCACACAAGTGATAAATAGCCTCCTAGGTTGATCATTCATCGATTGCTTTTCCCTGACAACAAAGTATAGGAAGCGGAAGTGAGAAGGACTCGCTCATTGGCTGCACGCTGCTGTCCACTGACGGCTGTGTGTCTGTTTTCCTGTCAAAGTCACAACAGTCCCGTTTATTATGGCGTCTTCCATAAAATGGAAATAGTGTTCAGTCTTGTGTCGTTAACCGCTACTAAGGTTTTACAGTTTTCTGGACTTGTGGACAACAGGAATGCACTGAAGACTCAGAAGATGGAGGAGAAAGCGTTAGAAGTCTACGGTGAGTGAAGCTCTGACAGGCCTAATGTTGCTGCTGTGTTCATGTTGGAGAAGTTTTAGATGAACTGTGGAGGTGCCGAACACTTTAATGTTGTTTGATTAGACAACTGCTGCTTTATGAAGTAGTTAGCTGGTTACGACAAGTTACCACCATTGAAGGCAAAGTTAAATATACGATTTTTTTAATGGAGCTTGGTGAGGTTGTAGTGAAAGGTACATACTGGGTTTAGCACTGGAACAGAACTCCAATAAATGGTTTTCTGAATGGAGTTTGGTGAGGTTGTAGTAAAATGCACATACTGGGTTTAGCACTGGAACAGAACTCCAATAAATGGTTTTCTGAATGGAGTTTGGTTTGCTTGGAGTGAATGGCACATATTTGGACAACATAATACATAATAGTTGATTTCTTGAATGGAGTTTGGTGAGGTTGTAGTGAAAGGCACATACTGGGTATAGTACTGGAACAGAACTTATAAAAATGGTTTTCTGAATGGAGTTTGGTTTGCTTGGAGTGAATGGCACATATTGGGACAACATAATATATAATAGTTGATTTCTTGAATGGAATTTGGTGAGGTTGTTGTGAAAGGCGCATATGACCAGTGCTGGTACAGAACTCAAATAGATGATTTTCTAAATTGAGTTTGGTGAGGTTGTAGCGAAAGGCACATACTGGGTTTAGTACTGGAACAGAACTTAAATTAATAGTTTTCTGAATGGAGTTTGGTTTGATATGAGCAAATGGCACATATCGGGACAACATAGTACATAATAGTTGATTTCTTGAATGGAATTTGGTGATGTTGTAGTGAAAGGCACATATGACCAGTGCTAGTACAGAACTCAAATAGATGATTAAATGGAGTTTGGTGTGTTTGTAGTGAACAGTGCATATTGTGATTAGTACTGGAACTGAACTGAAATGTCATCAAACCATTTGTTATTTTTCTGGAGACAGAAAATCAGGGAGTTTAGAGCAATCTGGTCTATAAAACATACAGTATTCTAATATTTTAGTTTATTTTTTATTTTGATTACATATTAGTTGATCATCAATGCAATAATTTTAAGTTGGTATTATTTCCAAATTATCCTGTTCATTTGCAGGGTGAAGAAGGTTGTTTCAGCTCCGTTTTATTTTTTTTTCCTAGAGCTACTCTTTAATGGTTTTAGACACTCATTTACTCACTTACTGGTCTAGATTTAGCCTTAATGTTAGTTTTAGTAAACAGCGTCACATCTTGTTTCCTGCCTTCTATCAGATGTGATTCGATCGATCCGGGACCCGGAGAAGCCCAACACCCTGGAGGAGCTCGACGTGGTGACGGAGAAATGTGTGGAGGTCCAGGAGCTCGGAGAGGACGAGTACCTCATCATTATCAAGTTCTCTCCAACCGTCCCTCACTGCTCTCTGGCTACTCTGATCGGTGAGTCACTCTGCTGATAACACAACGGACATGAACCACAAAAAAAAAAGCTGGCTGATGCATCAACCAGGGTCTGAATGATCTCAGCTTCTACACGCTGAAACTGAAACTTTTGGATCTATTGTCATATTTCAGAAGGCTTACCTGTTTCTATTTTGAGTGCATTTAGGTTTATTCAGGGTTTACTCAGATCATTGCTGATAATGTCAAAAGCAGTAGACGGTGTAGAGGAGGCACAGACTCTCAGGACTGATGTTTTGGTTCCAACGAAGAAAGAAAAAGCTGTTTGTTTGAGCACAAATAATATTAGGCTGATGGGTCCAGTAGTATGATATAGAACGCTTTTTCAAGGCATGCGGAGGATGTGGCGGGCATAAGCATTGAAAGAGACATAGGCCTATATGTATGAGTATTGAGTAACATTACAGAACAATAATGATAAAACCCTGAACTATGTAGTAAATTGTAATAATGTGGTAAACTAGTAGTGTCTATTGACCATCACCCTCGCGTTCACGCGCATATCAGACCCTCGGTGGGAGGTGGAGAGCTCGGCGCCCGGCAGCAGCAGCTCGCTGCTCTGCCGGTCCCGACTGGGAGCCAACATCGACACCATGCTAATGGAGGCCCAGGCTGTATTACTGGGCCCGCTTGAGGAAAGGGAGGAAAGGGAGAACCAGAACCAGGACTGAGCGGGGCTGACTGTCAGACCCTGCTGCAGTAAAAAAGTAGATTTTCTAAAGGGACTCTGGTGCTCGGAAACACTGCCGCTTTTGCCCATAGAGACCACGCAAAATCAACACTAAATGATAATGAAATGAAATTGAACCTTGACCTTGAACTTGATTCATGACTTCATGACATTACTAGAACCTTCATCTAAAACTAATTACACACTGCATTCAAATTAGCATGTAAACATGTCTCACAGAGATACAGGATGCCTGCAGAAGGTAAATAAAATTTACATGACCACTAACTCTCGCAAACACAGACAAACTCTTGTGAGAGATTTACACAAGACGGATCCTTTCTAGCCATAGCCTTCCGAAACAACGTGGTTGATAAACAATGCAGGTCATCGTCAAATTGCATGCAGCAGTCAGTGGGAGTGGGTGATGGTGACCAATATCGTTTGGTTTGTTTAAAGAGGACCCATTATGCTTTTGGGCTTTTTCACTTTTCCTTTAGTGTGTTATATAATTTTTTGGTCTGCAACTTGTTTTTGGTCCAAATTTAAAAAGGGGGGGAGTTACTTTCCCACTGCTCCTGAACTGCCTGAAATGCCTTGTTGAAGTCCCTCCTTTTCTTCCGTAACATGGTGATGTCACCAAGTAACACATTTCCATATTGTCTGCCTAGTTGCTAGTTTGGCACGCCCTCAAACAAAGCTAGTTAGACCGGAGCTTGAGTGGAGTTCAAAGAGTTTTGGTTTGGTTGACCAATCACAACAGAGACACACAGAGGGTGAGAAAAGATGCACAGCCGCTATGAGAAAAGTAAAGCATTTTTTGAATAGTAAAGAATGTAAACATGTTCTTTTAGTAACCCACCTGAAAATGAGTATGGTAGGTTCTCTTTAAAGTACAAGTTTTGAGAAAAAACATAGATACAATTCAAGCTTGTATTCATAACAATATTGTATCAAAAGTTACCTGGGCCGTGGCCCCCTGGCCCCCACGCTTCTGCAGTCTATGGTATGCGAGATTAGCCAAGGGACAGACAGACACACACACACATGACCAAATGCATGATCTCCCCACAGCATTAAGCCTGGCGGAGATAAGAAGAATGTGAATAACAGTGTGTTCGAGTCTTAGATTACAGAGTTGGTGTGGAGCTGTAATTCCTTCAGAAAATCACTGAAACACATGAAGAAAATCATTTCTACGCATTCATAATACATCTTTGTATTCATGTATTCAAATGATTTGTTTCTTGTGTTCTCATCTGTGTGTTTGCAGTTATTTATTCTTGGCTGTAAAGCAATTTTCCTTTTGGGGAAACAAATCACACTTAACAGAAGAAAAAGAACAGAAATGAAAAGCCTGGCTGACGGAAGCAGCGTTTTCTCTCGCACCATTTCCCTGTTAAACGAAGGGTAGAACCTGGCTTTCATTCATACTGCACATACACTCAGTAAATTGGATTCAGGAGTCTATTAGCCACAAGATATTAAGTGGGCACACGTCCAGCGCTGGAACAGACCACTGACTGCAGGTTTAATGAGTGTCTGTGTTCAGGCTCCCAGCAGGCTGCTGAGTAATACACATTATTCTCATACTTTAATTACTGACTTTTCACTTCAATTTATAACTCAGGCGTGTAACAGCCACAGTCCTCCAGACAGTTTTATAATGAATGAGCAGGTTGGAGACTGTTGTAACATACAAAAGACCATGTTGACCTTTTAAATGCTTTCAACTGTTGCCCTTAAATTACCCCGTACCTAGTTTCACTGTTTTCCTTCCATTTTCAGTTAGTATATATTTCTGTGCCTACTTGTTCCATACGTCTTATACATGAAACAGAAATTTCAAGATATGTTGTGTATAATTAGGTCTTTCAAAGTTAACACGATAATAACAATATTATTGACACTAATTTCTTTAACGCATTAACGCAACTTGGGATTTTTAGGTTGTAGCAGCTCAGTTTTTTGAAGCCAGAGTGAAGATACTGCTATCGTATGAAACTAGAAAACCTAAGGAATCCATTGTGTCAATATATACAGTACATGTCATACTAGCTTGTCGTGAAGGAGGATAAATAACGCTCCGAATTTATGCTAAATTTTGGCGAGGAAAAACTGTCATGGCCATTTTCAAAGGGGTCCCTTGACCTCTGACCTCAAGATATGTGAATGAAAATGGGTTCTATGGGTACCCACGAGTCTCCCCTTTACAGACATGCCCACTTTATGATAATCAGATTGCAGTTTGGGGCAAGTCATAGTCAAGTCAGCACATTGACACACTGACAGCTGTTGTTGCCTGTTGGGCTGCAGTTTGCCATGTTATGATTTGAGCATATTTTTTTATGCTAAATGCAGTACCTGTGAGGGTTTCTGGACAATATCTGTCATTGTTTTGTGTTGTTAATTGATTTCCAATAATAGATATATACATACATTTGCATAAAGCAGCATATTTGTCCACTCCCATGTTGATAAGAGTATTAAATACTTGACAAATCTCCCTTTTAAGGTACGTTTTGAACAGATCACAATTAACTATGGACAATCATGTGATTAATCGCGATAAAGGAAATATACTGAATTATCATCCAGGCCTAATTGTAGAGTACAGACAGGTAGCCGGTAGACTCACTTAGTATTCAGGACACAGCAGCATTCAGTTTGAGTATGATTGAGCTGACAGATTTCCCCTCAGGAGGCTGTTCTTAATAGGATGAATAGGTGAGATATAATTGACGCGTCTCCTGAAGGGATCTCGGCCTCTCTTGACTCCGACCGTGTGCCGGAGGGAAGCTTTTTGTGCAGCAGATGATTTCCTGACCTGAGGGGGCTGCTGGCTCTCTGCAGCTTCACTGAGGAGGACAGCTGCCGACAGAGCTGCTGTTGGTGCGACTCACATCTGTGGATCCGTGTGGAGCATAATTCCTGCAGCTCTAATAGAGTTTGATAGCAGAAAATGTTTCAGGGATTTGAAACCTCAGAAGTAAATGACTTGGTGTCAATACGTGTGTACATATAGAACCCAGAAGGGATCAGGAAAAAAGGAACAAAATACTTAGGCTAGGATCAAGTGCGTCAGAGGCACATAAATATGGAGCCATAGGAATGCCATTACAAAGAATAAATCTGTAAAAGAATAAGAAAATAAATTTGTAAGTATGAAGAAGAATATATAAAAGAATACATAAATAAATGTGTAAATATTAAGAGGAATAAATAAAACAATATATAAATAAATGTGTAAATATAAAGAGGAATAAATAAAAGAATGAATAAATGAGGAAATATAAAGACAAATAATAAAATTTAAAAGAATAATTATGAGCATTTTCATTTTTTACCTTTTATTTGTCCATTTATGTATCTCCATATATTTATGTATTTTTAAAAATATATTTTTATTTATTTTTTACAATATGAATTTTAATTAAAATAGAGTATATATGTGCAGGAATTGACGACTCAGCCTGGGCAGGAAGCCCCGCCCAAAGCCAGCTGATTGACAGCTTGGCCCTTCAAGGAATAGCAAAAGCAATAGAGAAAAGAATAAAGAAAAGTAAAGGGATAAAAATAAATAAATTATATGATATAAAAATAAATAGATTTGTTTCTTGTAAATATATAGAAAAAAGAGTATTTATATGCAAGAAATAAATAAATAAATAAATAAATATATATATATATATATATATATATATATATATATATATATAAAATTATATAAATACATATATACTGAAATACATGGACATGAGATATACATGTGAAAATAAATGAAAATGCTAAATGCAGTACCTGTGAGGGTTTCTGGACAATATTTGTTGATGAGAGTATTAAATACTTGACAAATCTCCCTTTAAGGTACATTTTGAACAGATAAAAAATGTGCGATTCATTTGCGATTAATCACAATTAACTATTTTAATCGATTGACATCCCTAATTAAAACAGTTATTATTGAAGAAAAGAAGAACATCGATAACCACTGATTCAAAACTTTTTAACATTGTAAATGCAAATCTACAGACACACTCACGTTCATATTGGGTTATTTATTGATTTACAGAATTGTGATTCTTCGTATTGTTTGTTACTACTGGCTGTTTTACAGCTCTTACAGTCAAGGAGTAAGTGGAGTTCAGCTTTGGTGAACTTTCACATGTTTAATTGTGACTTTAAGCAGTTTGGATTGAAACTCAACCTCACAAACTTTTATGATGAAGCTCCGCCCATCATCTGACTCGTCTGAGACAAACCAGGAAACAGGTTGTTATTCTGTCAACACACACACACTGAGAGACGGTCGATAAGATTCACCGTCAGACCAAAACCACCACTTCCACTGAGAGAATACATCTACAGGAGGGAATACTGGGAATACTGGAATACTACCACTTCAACCAGCTGCTGAATCCACAAACTGAACCAGAGTTTTACAAGAACAAAGACTCAAAGTGAAAGTAACTTTCAGGGAACAGGGAGTGGCTGAGCCGTCTGCCTGCTGTGTTTTCAGCTTCACTCAGAGACTAAATGGCTTCCAGATTAGAGGACGATCTCTGCTGTTCTGTCTGCCACGACGTCTTTAAAGATCCTGTCATCCTGTCATGTAGCCACAGCTTCTGTAAAGTCTGTCTGCAGAGCTGGTGGACAGAGAAACACGTCCAAGAGTGTCCACTTTGTAAGAAAAGACATTCAAAGGATAAACTACCTCCTAACTTGGATTTAAACAAGGTGTGTGAGAGTTTCTTACAGGAGAGAGCTCAGAGATCTTCAGAGGCTCTCTGCAGTCTGCACTCTAAGAAACTCAGACTCTTCTGTCTGGACCATCAGCAGCCGGTGTGTCTCGTCTGCAGAGATTCAGAAAAACACACCAACCACATAATCAGACCCATCGATGAAGCTGCACGACAACACAAGAAGGAACTTCAGGAAACTCTGGAGCCCTTAAAGGAGAAGTTGAAAGTTTTTAAAGAAGTTAAAGTGAAGTTTGATCAAACAGCGGAACACATGAAGGTCCAGGCCCGACACACAGAGAGGCAGATTAAGGAGCAGTTTAAGAAGCTTCACCAGTTTCTAGAAGAGGAAGAGGAGGCCAGGATGGCTGCACTGAGGGAGGAAGAGGAGCAGAAGAGTCAGATGATGAAGGAGAAGATGGAGGCTGTGAGCAGAGAGATAGCAGCTCTTTCAGACACAGTCAGAGCCACAGAGGACGAGCTGAGAGCTGAAGACGTCTCATTCCTGCTCAACTACAAGGCTGCAGTGGAAAGAGTCCAGCAGCGCCCACTGCTGGAGGATCCACAGCTGCTCTCAGGAGCTCTGATAGACCAGGCCAAACACCTGGGCAACCTGACCTTCAACATCTGGAACAAGATGAAGGACATGGTCTCCTACACTCCTGTGATTCTGGACCCAAACACTGCTGATCCAAAACTCATCCTGTCTGAAGATCTGACCAGTATGAGACGAGGAGAGAGACAGCAGCTTCCTGATAATCCAGAGAGGATTAATGATTACTACTACGCTGTCCTGGGCTCTGAGGGCTTTAACTCAGGGACTCACAGCTGGGACGTCCAGGTTGGAGACAGTACATACTGGTCACTGGGTGTGTTAGCAGAGTCTGTCCAGAGGAAGGGAGACATACAGTCTGGATTATGGAGAATATGGTTCTTTAATGGTGAACACAGAGCATTCTCCCCACCAGGTCTATTCACTGGTCTTGTAGCCCAGAAGAAGCTCCAGAGGATCAGAGTGAATCTGGACTTGAACAAAGGAAAGCTGTCGTTCTCTGATCCTGATACTAACACACACATACACACCTTCACACACACTTTCACTGAGAGGATGTTTCCATTAATTTACACTGGGAATCTCCCACTGAAGGTTTTACCAGTGAAGGTCTCTGTGACTGTAGGACAACAGAAATAGATGATGATGATGATGATGATGGTGATGATGATGGTGATGATGGTGATGATGATGATGATGATGATGATGATGATGATGATGATGATGATGATGATGACATGCTGAATTTTCTTCTCTGAGTCTTTGAGGAACATGTGACTATGTTGTCCTGATGATGATGTTGGTTGTCATGGCGATGTGGATGACATCTACAGTATAACAACAAATAATAAGAAAAAAGTGTAACATTTTTTAATTTAGAGTCAAAGATGTTAAAACAACAGACAAATAGTATAAACAAACAAAAATCAGTAACTTTTGTTACACTAGTTTTTGTCAGGACTGAACGATTTTGAAAAATTATTTAATTAGGATTATTTTGAGTGATATTGAAATTACAATACGATTTGCGATATTACAGGGAATGAATGAACTTTTTACATTATTCTCATTCTCAGTTGTAACTTTAAAATGTAAAGGCGTAAGCGTTTCAGTTATCGTCCTCAGTAAAACTACCTGTCAGAGTCAAAGCTTTAGTAAATGTTGCTTTGTACATCAGGCTTCAGTCACACAGTCATAACCTGCTGTTTATAGTCTGCTGCCACTAGTGCACAATAATGCTTATTGAACCGCTGTGTATATTTGGTGATTTGTAGGTCAACAGACATCTGAACATCTGGGTAGAAAAACATTTTTTTTTCTTATTTCTAAAAATGTTCTATCATGAAAATACTAAATGGAGGACTGTACAGCCTTGGCAGAGATACACTGTGAGCTCTGACTGATTTCTAGTTTGGTGATTCGCTAAAAAAAACACATGAGTAAGGAAAAATGCTTTATGGGAATGCTATTTTGGGAGAATGATAATGTTTTTTAGGAAAAAGCCAATAAGTTCTCATAAAAGCCAAAAGTCTAAGCTGTCAAATGTTTTTTATTTCATGTTTCTATCTGCTCCAGAGGCTGAGAAATAAAGGTTTTTGTCAACATTGATAATTCTGTCAAGTTTTTCAGAAACCCTCAGATTTTAGGAGGTTTTCAAGAACGGCTCAGGTTTAAGTGTTTTTTTTAGGCGGCCCCTCAGGTCTTAATGGGTTAAAAGAGACATATGCTCATTTCCAGGTTCATACTTATATTTTGAGTTTCTATTAGAACATGTTTACATGCTTTAATGTTAAAAAAACACATCATTTTTCTCATACTGTCTGTCTGAATATACCTGTATTCACCCTCTGTCTGAAATGCTCAGGTTTAGCGCCTGTCTCTTTAAGAAGCCCAGTCTGCTCTGATTAGCTTTTGAGAAAAATATGGTGCACCTTTGCAAAGGTAGTTCTCAAGCTGTGGGCGGTATATTCTAATGAGCCTGTGACATAGAACAACGTTTCCTCATGTGATTCATCCATTATATGATATCTTACGAAAAGTTATTCCTAATTTTTCGTGCGTTTTCCTACGAATGTCCAGCAACACGTGACAATTTCCGCTGTTACATGCATATGTACATGTTGATTTATTGCCCAGCCCTTACTACAATGAAAAGTAGGCTACTCCATTGCAACGAAGGTCCTGCATTCAAAATCCTACATTATTTGAAAGTACAGAAGTATTAGACCAAAAAGTATCACAAGTTAAAGTACTCATTATGAATTTAGAGTTATGTATTAATGTATGTATGTATGTATGTACGTATGTACATGTATGTATGTAAGTACGTATCGGAATCGGTATCGTGATGGGAAAAAAATGGCATCGGAACATCTCTATTTGCAAGCTACGTACGTACTTAGCCTACTTACTTACTTGAGTTAATTTCTTTTTTTACGGTGTTATTGGTTTTGAGACCAGAGGATTATTTTGACATCGATGTGCGTGTTTTTGGATTACTCTGGATTACTCTGGATTACTCTCTCCGGTGAGTTGACATACTAAACTAACATTAGCATAGTAAGCTATCGATTAGCTGTGTGTGAACGTAAAAATCATGTTACCTTTTAAGACCTCTGCATTGTTTTGTGTTTACTTTCTTAACCTTATAAATACCTCAATCCAGTCAGACATATCTATATGAGTGTAGAAATGGTTTTCTGAGTTTTATTTTTTTCTGTTTTATAGGTTAAAGGAGGATGTGAACATGAGCGGTCTTTGAGTAGTAACCATAGTAACACCGCCAATGCCATTTTGTTTCTCCCCCCTGTAGTGACCAAGCCAAGGTTCAAAGGTCAAGGGACCCCTTTGAAAATGGCCATGACCTTTTTTTCCTTGCCAAAAATCTGCGTACGTTTGGAGCGTTATTTAACCTCCCTCCTGACAAGCTAGTATGACATAATGTAGGAGATACAGTGACTTAATGTTAAACCAAGTAAGAGTAGAAGGGCTATGATGAGAAAGGAAATGTTACTAACTAACTAAAGTCCGCTAGACGCTAGGCTATATCATGAAGTGTAAAATGCCATAGACATGCAGGAAGTGTCCTGAGTATCGTAGCGACAGGGATGGCCCACATTTCCCATCATGCCTGCCTCGTCCCGAGTGCTGGACTGAGTAGTTTAAGTTTGCTGTTTTATGTTCCAAAATGCAAATGTTCCCTTTGTTAGTGTTTGTAATGTAATGTGTCTGTTCAGAACCTGGTGGCTTTGTTTGTAATTGTGATTTTTGTGCTGGTTTATATTTTTAACCATGAGTGAAGTGGCTGTTACATTTCCTCAGTCCAGCTGTAAATCATCAATCCTGATTTTGATTTCGATGGTTGAAATCGGAAGCTAATTTTGATCGATTTCCGATATAGAATCAAAAACATGACTCCCTTACTTATTATTGAAGGAAAGAAGAAGAACATCAATATAACCACTGATTTATAACATTTTAACATTGTAAATGCAAATCTACACACAAACTCACGTTCATATTGGATTATTTATTGATTTATAGAATTGTGATTCATCTTATTTTTTGTTACTACTGGCTGTTTAACTTTCCCCTCTACATGCAAACACACACATCTGCAGCTCATACAGTCAAGGAGTGAGTGGAGTTCAACTTTGGTGAACTTTCACATGTGTGACTGTGCCTTTAAGCAGTTTGGAATGAAACTCAACCTCACAAACTGTTATGATGAAGCTCCGCCCATCATCTGACTCGCCTGAGACAAACCAGGAAACAGGTTGTTATTCTGTTATACTGTCAAGACACACACACTAAGAGACGGATGATGAGATTGAACTTCAGACCAAAACTACCACTTCCACTGAGAGAGAACATCTACAGGAGGGAATACTGGGAATACTGGAATACTACCACTTCAACCAGCTGCTGAATCCACAAACTGAACCAGAGTTTAACAAGAACAAAGACTCAAAGTGAAAGTAACTTTCAGGGAACAGGGAGTGTCTGAGCCGTCTGCCTGCTGTGTTTTCAGCTTCACTCAGAGACTAAATGGCTTCCAGATTAGAGGACGATCTCTGCTGTTCTGTCTGCCACGACGTCTTTAAAGATCCTGTCATCCTGTCATGTAGCCACAGCTTCTGTAAAGTCTGTCTGCAGAGCTGGTGGACAGATAAACATGTCCAAGAGTGTCCACTTTGTAAGAGAAGACATTCAAAGGATATACTACTTCCTAACTTGGATTTAAAGAACGTGTGTGAGAGTTTGTTACAGGAGAGAGCTCAGAGAGCTTCAGAGGCTCTCTGCAGTCTGCACTCTGAGAAACTCAAACTCTTCTGTCTGGACCATCAGCAGCCGGTGTGTCTCGTCTGCAGAGATTCAGAAAAACACACCGACCACAGATTCAGACCCATCGATGAAGCTGCACGACAACACAAGAAGAAACTTCAGGAAACTCTGGAGCCCTTAAAGGAGAAGTTAAAGGTTTTTGAAGAAGTTAAAGTGAAGTTTGATCAAACAGCAGAACACATGAAGGTCCAGGCCCGACACACAGAGAGGCAGATTAAGGAGCAGTTTAAGAAGCTTCACCAGTTTCTAGAAGAGGAAGAGGAGGCCAGGATGGCTGCACTGAGGGAGGAAGAGGAGCAGAAGAGTCAGATGATGAAGGAGAAGATGGAGGCTGTGAGCAGAGAGATAGCAGCTCTTTCAGACACAGTCAGAGCCACAGAGGACGAGCTGAGAGCTGAAGACGTCTCATTCCTGCTCA
>CAKALU010067687.1:4326-21591 GCA_916700995.1 Hozukius guyotensis | reverse complement strand
AAACTATCATAGTATAAAGACCACACCGCTAAATGCATAAAATCTGAGTTTGCTTTTTTATGCAATCAGAACAGTGGGATCTGCATTTACATGTATAAACGTCCCTGTAACATCCAACATTATACTTTTTGTGCAATCTGAGCCACTGTCTGCCATGAATCTTTGCTTGTAAACTATTAATCAAAAATCAATATTGTTTTTGAGAATCGATGCGGTCTCACAAAACATAATATCGTGATACTCAAGTGTATTGATATTTTCTTACATCCCTAGTTAGAGTCAGAGCACTTTCCAATGTGTTAATTCATTCCAATACCAATAACTATATGATTGTGCATCCCTAATCAGTGTGTAGAACTCTACAGCAGCACAGATAAGGAAGTGGTTGACTAGTTGGTATGTAATATGTGAGTCTAACCTTAAGCAGTTTGTTCTCCTCGTAGTCCACGGCCCTGTGGACCGACACGGTGCCAGACTCTTTATGAATGGAGAGAACTCCCTTTGGCTCCTCATCCACTCCTTCCCCATAGAGGTCAAAGTATACTCGATAGCTCCGCTCAATATTTATCTACAGCACAACACCAAACTCTTTACAATTGAGACTTTGTATTCGTTATTTATATATTTTCATGGTGAAAAAAAAAAGATCAACATTTGGATAGAAGATTGAAGGAAATGATGTGTCAAGATAAAGCTCATTGCAGACAGATAAAGACAACTTATTAAAGCATTGATTGTCCTAAGAGCTTTGCACACAAATGGTAATGTTTGGTTCGATCGATAGGTTTATCAATTGATAAAATTTTGTATTTGAGTTTGAAAATGAAAACTAATTGCTGACAGGTGGTTTTCTCACCTTGCCCAGCTCATAAGGAAAGGGTCCTGGATGCCCCTCCTCTATAGTGAAGGAGTCAATGATCCAAGTCCTCCTGTGACGGCTCAGCAGCTCTGAGCATGTCGCACTCGACGAATAAAAAACCTGGAAGACAAACCGCCAACCTGAAGGCTTCACAATGAAACTCATAGTATGCAAAGTAGGACTGTTTGTTTGAGGCGACAGCTCATAATTTATAGTCGTCTGTACACTCGGGAATGAACTTGTTTAAGACTCGTGCTGCAAAGTTGGTTGGTGAACCAGTTCAGAAGTGTACACACAGGCATTTCCACAGATACAATAGTATCACAGTGGGATACTGTACTTTGCACTTTGCACTAAAGAGGTACATTTTAGACCACTGACTTATTTAAACCAGGGGTTCTACAACTTTCTGGGGCCAGGGTCCATTTACAGGGGAGAAAATCGTCCAAGGACCTCCTTTTAATCATAATACCGATTAAGCATTATGCGTACTACCATTTGTACTCTTACACAAGTCTTAAGACCTGGTATTAACATGCGCCTTCAGTGATCGGATCACAAGTGGACAGCTTTAAGTACGTCTGTTCACACCTGGCATTAGAATGCGTCTTCAGTGACCACTTGTGATCCGATCTCACTTCCCCGCTCTATATGCAAATAACGTCATAAACACGTGGCTAATACAGCAGCCGTTTTGACGTAATATTACATGAATGTTAGTAGTAATATCCTACATATTCGTGAATTCTGGTACATTGTTTTAACATCAAAATAAAAGGTTATTGGCACTGCTGCTTTTGCCAGACAACAGCGGGGTACAGTGCTCCAGAGAGCCGGGGAGGACAGGAAACAGGCGGGCGGGCGGTTGGGTGTCAGCTCCGCGCAAAGCAGCGGAACAAAAACACCGACACATCTCTGACAGTATGATAATAATGCACTTCGCGTGCCTAGTCTGATAGTCTGTAGATATGTAGCCTATAAACAAGATATATTTTAATAAAATACAGTTGTACCGACAGGATACAGTAGAGCACAGAGGCCGTTTCCATGCTGACAAGCGCCCGTGTCTACCTGTTTATTCACCTGAGGGGCGCGGTGATCCCGCGGATCCCATTTGGACATCAGTTGAGTAGGCGGTCCTTAATGTGACCAGGACGCATTCGCGTACACACTGCTAAAAGAATGTGGTCATATGTGGCACAGACCACCTCTGAATGTGGTCTGAAAGATCCGATCTTAATGCGTCTTCAATGCGTCTTGAGTGCGTTCACACCTGTACTTAGAGCTGTTCACTTGTGATCGGATCACTGAGGATGCATGTTAATACCAGGTGTGAACAGGGCCTTAGATGTCATTGGAACTATTTGTATTCTAAAACTGTTCAACCTAAATGCTCCAGACCTGTTTCATAGTGATAAACAAAAACACATTTCAATTTGAATCAAGTTAAAAGTACAGTGTGTTGGATTTGTTGACATCTAGTGGTATGGTTGCAGATTGCAACCAACTGAGTACCCCTCCGCTCACTCCTCCCTTTCCAAGACTCTGGTAACGTGAGCCGCTGAGTTCCAAACCTTGGTAACGCCGTTCATCTCGCTCAGAGGCCATCCTCACCATAATAACACTACTTTAGGAGCAACGGAAGTCAGACGGCGACTGAAAACATGTCGCAGCAACATGGCGGACTCCGTGAAGAGGGGCCGCTCCATATGTAGATATGAAGGGCTCATTCTAAGCTAACGAAAACACAACGATTCTTAGTTTCAGGTGATTATACACTAACATAGTTATGAATATTATATTTCATTTCTGCTAATGGACCCCCAAAAATAGTACACACTGTTCCTTTGAAGATAAGATGAGATAATCCTATATTAGTACCACAGCTGGGAAATTTGCAATGTTATTGAATGCTAATACGACTTATATACCTTTTAAACAAAGGGTCATTTTATTCAAATTGCATTTTGACTGAACTTGACAGCATTTATAGTTTATATTTCAAGTAATTGATTTGAAAAGCTTTCAGAAAATGAACAATAGCAAGGCTGGCATACATATAGTCCTAATAAATCCAGATATTTAAACTTGCTGACTTTCAGTTAGTGCTTCAACTTTATAATAATTAACTTATTGCTGTGTGCCACAATCATATCAGAGTATCTATCGGCCCAAAGCTAACGTGGGTGGGGGGGTAATGGACACAATATGCTTGTTTTATTGGCGCAAATGGTTCCAATCTGTAGATGTGTACTTTTTAATGATACAGCACAATTTTATAGTTTATAGCAAATTATTTCGCGGAAGAAATTGACCTACAGGGAAACATGAATGTACACACCAGCAAAGTAATAGGAAATAATATTAACTGATAATAATCAAAATCGTGCAACCTTATTGCATAATTTAAAATCATTCATACTTTCATTCCCAAATAAAGAAAAAATAGATATTGCTTTTTAAGTACTACTGAATTCAATCAGAAAATGACATCTATAAAAATGAAATAATGGCATTAAACTTGAATTGAAGTAATTTCAGAAAGATTTAAAGTTGGCGTTGCTACGTACCAGGAGGAAGAAGCAGAGCATGATGCCTGTTGAGTACTTAACCGAGTGTTTGAAGACTGCTTGGCATTTCTGACATTTGAGCAAAGGAAGACGAGACCCTGCCCTCTCTCCTTTACACACCCACACACATGAAGAATAGTAATCACAGGTTGCAGAGTGTATGTGTGTGTGTGTGTTTATTCTGCCAACATTCAGTCTATAGCCCTCGACACGTCACTGTTTGCTCATGAGGTTTTCTTCAGAATTGAGCAATGCTTTCAGTGATGGGACTTTTTAAACCCTGCCTTATAGTTACTGGAACACAACATGCGGTATTTACTGGACAACCATCTATCCACATGATGTCCTTTCACTCTTTCTATATTTGATTCTTGTAATTCAACATTTTATGGTCTCAGCACATAAAAATAGTTTGAGGGCTTTTTATGAGGCTGCCTTACAGGTTCTGGATGTAGCATCCAACACGTTCTCATCCCAACTCGTCACGTACAGAGGCTTTGTCAGACCTCCTGGCGCCACTTCTCGGTTGCCTTAAACACTAGGGCTGTGTATTGGTATTGGTTTTGTATTTAACCTAATAAATCCATTGGCACCGACCATGTCATACTAGCTTGTCGCAAAGGAGGTTAAATAACGCTCCAAACTTGCGCTAACTTTTGGTAAGGAAAAACTGTCATGGCCATTTCCAAAGGCGTCCCTTGACCTCTGACCTCAAGATATGTGAATGAAAATGGGTTCTATGGGTACCCACGAGTCTCCCCTTTACAGACATGCCCACTTAACGATAACCACATGCAGTTTGGGGCAAGTCATAGTCAAGTCAGCACACTGACACACTGACAGCTGTTGTTGCCTGTTGGGCTGCAGTTTGCCATGTTATGATTTGAGCATATTTTTTATGCTAAATGCAGTACCTGTGAGGGTTTCTGGACAACATTTGTCATTGTTTTGTGTTGTTAATTGATTTCCAATAATAAATATATACATACATTTGCATAAAGCGAGCATATTTGCCCACTCCCATGTTGATAAGAGTATTAAATACATGACAAATCTCCCTTTAAGGTACATTTTGAACAAATGAAAAATGTGCGATTAATCGCGATTAACTAATTTAATCGATGGACAGCCTCGTTAGAAACACATGAAGACATTTTCCTCTCTTCCTTTATTGTTAAAACAAAGAAATCTTGTTAGAGATTCGTTTAAAATTGGAGCTAGAAAACCGGGAATATCAGCAGGACAATGTGTTGCTTTCAAAAACAGTAACAGTATGAAGCCTTCTATTGCCAAATTTACCTCTTAAAGTCATCCAATTATCCGTTTTATTATTCCAGTCACTGTTTTACTGCCCTGGGTTGTGTTAATACTGTACAAAATGCATCATTCATCAACAACAAGTCCTTTAAGGTCAGAAACAGGGGAACAAATCTTGTCTGTCAAAACATGCCAAAACATGAATAGAAACCGGTGAGAATTAATAAATCTCCATATTTACACTTCACGGTTCCCACCTCCAAAACACACACAGAACCCAACCAACAACTCATAAATCACAAGGAAGGTTGAAAGCAGTGATAAGAGCCAGTGTGTGGAAGACAGTCTCAGCTGAGGCCTCTTTCAAAAGCACGCATCCCAAAGTCCACTCTTCGCCCCCCCCCGGCCGAGGTGTCAACTGCCGCGCTGCAGGTGGAGAGGGTGCGTCCTACGAAGACGGCGATGCAGTCTTACTTTTCACCTTCTCTATCTCTGGAGGCACGGCTCTTCGCTTCACTGTGCTGGTGTGCGTTTCCTCGTCGTCTGACCCGACTACGGGGGTGTCCGCTCCGTTGGCGTTGGTGGTCTGGCTGTCAGAGGAGGAGTTTGAAGACGTGGAGGACATGCGGGACTTGGCATCGAGACCCTCGAGGACATGTCGAAAGAGTCCGTTGCTGATGACTTCCTCGTTGTTGTTGTTTCCTTGGAGTCAGATACAAAATATTGTTAGGGATGGGAAGCAGGGCTGGGACGATACACATCTCCCAATTCGATACTATCACGATACTCGGGTGCCGATTTCACATGTATTGCGATTCAATATAACGATTTATTGCGATTTTTGTTAACTTTTTTAACACTAAACCATGGGAAAAAGTTGAATCATACACTTCAAGGGACTTTTACTTTGGAAAATATATAAATTAATACAGTATGAATGTTTGATTTTCAGCATCTGTGTATGTAGTCAGAGATGTCCTGAATACAAATATATCAGCTACTGTCAAGCATTATTTATTACATATTTTTCCAGCAACCCAAGAATCAAAGAATAAAGACATTTCTCTCACAAATTGGCAGTATTTTCTTATTAATTTATAAGGGACATGTAATGTTTTATACTTCAGGTGAATATAATCTAATGAATCTTATTTCCATATATGTATCTTGTATATACAGTTCTCTTTTGTTAACACCTTATTTTCAAAACCGGACGTAGTCACACGTTTGTACTTCTGCTACCTTCGCCAAGTCTGTCTCTAGCTCTCCCGTCAGCTCCGTTCTCTTTATACATCCATGGTCAGCTCCATCGGGGCCGTTTGAATGCATTTAACATAAATGTCAGTATATGGGTGCTCTACAGTTGTAACGTCGGCCAATTTGACCACAGAGATGCGAGTGACGGCTGGCTTGACCGCACGTTACCGCAATACGATAACGTTTCCTGTCCATGACAGAGTTAGCATGCAGCTTTAGCCATGATGTCTAGCTCTGCTTTTCCTGGCAATGTTTGAAACTCAAAGTGTTTCCATACTTTACTAGATGTGTAGTGTTTACCACGTTGGATTTATTATGTGAGTGTGCAGGTCGTATCCACGCGGACCCTCCGCCGTTTTCTACTTTCTCGTTTCGGCTCGCTGCTGCCGGCTACGGTTTGTTTTGGTTGACGGATACGGAACGGATATGACATGTTACTCAGACTACAACAATAAAAGCGATAACTTCCTTCTTCCTCCGCATAGACTTAAATTAAGCTAATATATTGATTCTGGCATTAAACAATAGTTAATCGGAAAAATAAATAAATTGTGATACATAGTTGAATCGATTTTTTTTCCCCCACCCTTACTGCGAAGCGTGCTTTGTAATCTCTGCTGTATTTCTGGTTTCCGTACCTGGCAGCGGGGAGGCCAGCACCCCCTCTTCTCCCCCAGAGCTGAAGAAGACATCCAAGGCCTCCGGGTCTGAGATTTCAATCGGGTCCATCTGGTCCAGCAAGTCCACGTTCACCTCCATGGACGAGATGCTGCCAATTGGAGCTGCAGGAGAGGGGAAGCAGTGAAATGACGTGCATCTGTATACGAATGTGCAATTTGTGCATGGGTTTACAACTCACGCCTCTTATAGTCTCGGATACACAGGTGCGCCGAGGACAGGTAGACGTCCACGTCATGCTGGAAAACCTCCTCGAAGAAACGTTGTCTCTCTCTCAACTTGAGCTGCTGTGCTGCGTCCACATCTGGAAGCCTCTGGCCACGCTCGGTCTCCGCTGGCAATCAAAACAGGAAGGACAGGAAGTTAAGATACCGGTTCAGTTAAAGTTTTATAACCTGATACCTGGAGGCTACGTTCCATTCAAACACCATACAAAGAGATTTCACAGACTAGTTCCTCCACTCTGGAGGTAGGTCAGTGATTTTACCTGGTGTTGTATAATGTGACACTTAGTTTGAGACCCATTTTACAGTCACACAGGGGTCAAATATTAGTAGCCAGTAGGGGGAGACATTGAGCTGTAAGTGAGAGACATAAGCAGGTGGAATCCCCTTTGTATGGACTTATGGATTTTTAGATTTATTTTATTTGTCCCAAAAGGGATATTTGTTTCCACAGCTAGTACACAGAAACCTACAGATCAGATAACACACAAGTAGTTCACTAAATCTTCATGTATGCAATCATTCATCCCAGCGCACAACAACGTCAGTGAGGCAGATTGTTCACGGCTGCTGTTGCAGCAGGAGAGGTAATGAAAAGTCAATCACATACAGGATATCACAATTATTAAAAGATATTGCTGATCATCAGTTTCCATTTTCCACTGAACCTCCGCTCCTATAGATTATGATTCATTCCACTGATGCGCTGCTTTTTGTGATGAAAATAAACTCTTGCTTTTATCAGGACACTAATAAAACAAACTCTCCAAATCAAAAAGTAAAAACTAAAATAACAAAAACTAATTGAAAAGTCAAAACTATTATAACCTTACACTGTTCTAGCCTGCACATTTAAATGCCCACAGAGTGATTTGCAAGAGCAAGCTGTCAGGTCCTGTACTAAGTTAATCTTGTTTGAGAAACCGTGCGATCCCATTTTCCCCCTCATCAGCATCATTGCAATAAAGCTGAGTGCAAGTCCGATGTGTGTGCAAGTGGAGGGCTGAACTGCAGCAGTGTGACTGCAAGAGGAATGAGGAGAGGGGAAATGCTGGACTGTAAATGTCTGAGACTAAACAGCACTTGAATTGAGACTGAAGACATGATGTCAAATCTCTACAATATCTCCAACTCTGTTGTTTTGACAGCAAGTTGTACGTTGAGGTATAATGTGTTAACTAGTGAGCTTTAGAGGGTCTGGAAGGTGGACAGAGCCAAGCTAGCGGTTTCCCCCTGTTTCCAGTCTTTGTGCTAAGCTAACCGTGTCTTGTCCATAGTCTGTATATACAGTATATAGTCCTTGGTTTATGGACTGCCGGCATTTTGGCCGTCGCCATCTTGGTTTTTTGCAACCATAAGTGACACAGAGGGTGGAGCTAAGTACATACGAACGCTGAATAAGACATTTTTAGGTGTCCAAAATGTTATAATTAACTTTAATGAACTGAAAACACACTGTGAAAGGGTTAAAGTTGTAAGACGTAAACACGGACAACTCCCAGACCGGACAACGCCGTGGTAGCGACCTGTCGATCACAAGGTAGCCACGCCCTAAAGCATCCCCTGCTTTACGGTCTATTTGTCTCTAAATGGGACCATAACTTACTAAATGAACATCATGCTGTATTGAAGAAGACTTGAAACTAGCGATTGAGACCAAAAACTCATGTTTACAATGTTTACTGAGGTAATAAATCCAGTGAGAAGTAGGCTCATTTTCTCATAGACTTCTATACAATCAGACACATTTTGCAGTCTTTTATTATAAAGTTTATTCCTATTCTGTTTCCCCCTCTACAACCCAAAGTTCTACCAAAGTTCAGTATCGCTTTAACTGTGATTAGAGGTTACCGCCAATCCTGAACTTTATCCAGCGATATCTCCGTCAATTTGACTGCTAATGAAAAGATAAATACACCGATGGAAAGCTGAAGATCTTGCTGTTCTAAAGTTGTATTGTGGTTGTCATTCTATCATGAAGGTTAGGGGGTGAAGTTTGACCCTGAAGTGGTCCTTTTATTTGGTTTTCACGTTTTTCTCAAGTTAAAAGCTTTTAAAAAGCACCCTTGAAAAAAATCCTCAAGAGTCATAAATTCAGTTTTCTGCAGCATTTTGGAATATTTAGCACCTATTTGGTGGCCATTTTGAAAAAGGGGGCCAAATTTGCAGCGCCCTGATATCTATATCTTTTCATAACATATATACCTACATCTGTGCCAACTGTGTTGCTTTTTATCGCAAAATGCACAATTGTTATGCTTAACTGCCCCGCTACTCTCCTTACAATTAACACGTTGCATGAGTCATTAGAGAAGTGTTTATTACAAGCTGCAGGCAGGGATTGAATTAATTGGATGAGGCGTTCAAGCCACGTCTAAACTAGGAATAATGTGAAGATTATCCAGCCTGTGTTGAGAGCAGCAGTCACAGCAGCGCTATAAATACACCACCGGGTGATGGAGAGTAAAACGACATTCAGCTCAGCATGTTTACAATACCAGGGAAAGAAAGGATTCCAGGGATTCTCCGTTGTCATTGAGTCAACCTGTTTCATAATGAACTCATAATAATGAACTAACTTAATAACTGCTGCAGTCAGGGTAAAGCTGCAAACTAAAAAAATGTAGTTGTTGGCTAAAAGCAGCAACAGGTTGCCATCCTCCCGAGTGCTGCGTCAGCGAGTCGTGTCCAGGCACACGTCTGTGATGACACAAGGACACTCGCCTGTCACTGCAGCTTTGCTCTGCCCTGTTTGACAGCCCGCCTCTGGGGTGCAGGGACCTCACTGGGTCTGGGATCAGATAGCTCTGGAGGGAAGAGGGCAACTCAAACCCCGGGCCGAACCGGCTGACAGCACCTATGGGCATACAGTATGTGTGTGCATATAGCCGGAAATATGGACAGAATTCCCCACAGGACTATGATCCTGTCAATGGACACGTTGTCAGTGATCATAACAAGCTTTTTAGCATGATATCAATAGTGTGCATCAATAGTGTTGTGCAGCCTGACTGGTTAGGCTTGTTTTTAATCAGCAGAATAAATAGAATAATCTGATAAACCAACGTCATATTTCTGGCCCGTCAGACAAGATCCGATCCCTCTGTGTGCACCAAACTGCTCCTCTCGTCCTCATTCATCCTCCTCCTTCCTCTTCATCCCTCAGCAACACTTCATTTATTTCCTGGGCCAAATGGACATCAGTGCTTTACTATTTTAGTCCCTAGTAGAGGTCAAGCTCCAGAAATGCTGGATCCTATGATTAACATACTGCCACTCAATAGCATCTTTCATTTGAGTCTCCTTCCTGGTAAATGTCGACATCTTTCAAACTCCACAGCCCTCGTTTACAACTCTGCTCTCTGTTATAGATTTGTAGTGTCCAAGCTCAAGATGAGATAATCCTGATGACATCATCAGAGTTATTTTCGTGGACTTTGGAAAGTTCCTACAGAGCGAAAGAGTGTCCCTTTTAAAGATTCTCTATACGATATTCAGAGCATTAATATTGCATCAAACAACTATTTGTAAAGATAAAGAGGAGTAATGTCTACCTGAGCAGAGAATGAAGTCGCTCTCCCCCTGTGTGTGTTGTAATCCGAGCTTCTTTGTGCTTTGTTGACATAGCCGGGCTGGCTGTGCATGCGATCGTGCCCCACTGTCGAGTTCACAGCCGCCACTCTGCACTGCTCTCATACGGCGGTTACAGTTGGTAACGCCGTCCTGGTCGACAGCGCCGTTGCGGAAGCGTAGCGCCCACCCTCCAGTTCCTCCCACAAACACGGTTATCTCGGTCAGCAGTGTTGACATTGTTTTCACTGTTAGCGCTGTTAGCACCGTTAGCTTCAATGCGCCCGCTTGGCCGTCGCAATGTTGAGAGCCGTGTGGAGGCAATAGAAATGCTCCCAATCTCGCATTTAGCACCTTTAATTATAGTGATTGATTGTCTTTTCTGAAAGCTTAAAAGAGGATGCAATATCTCAGGAACGCCTGGATAAATTGACTCAAGTGACATCACTTGAGTCAATTTATCAGATTTGGTGCAGCTCCCTCTGGAACCACAAAAAGGCAGGCACCTTGTTTTCATATATGCAGTTGTACTCCTGCAGACATGCAAACTGACTTTGATGTGTAAAATTGGGGCACTTCCCCTTTGAGTAATTTCAGCTCTTCACCAAACAGAGATAGAAAGTCCCCTTTAGATGATGTTAGTAATAAGAAACATGCAATGGAGGAGTCTGACAGCAGTCAGTCACAGACTACAGCTGCTCTTCCATAAGAAAAGTGAAACCCTGAGATGACAGGTGAATGATTACATGTTGTTTATCTCGTGCCATTCGTCTTTATGGCATTTTGTCTTTGCAGCGTTCCTGTCTTTGTGTAGATGTCTGAGGTTGTGAGTGATGTGTTCCTCTCCTTGCACTGTTACACAATCAGAAACACTATTGTCCCCGGAGTCGTCCGTAAAGCGAAGGAAGCAGCGCTGACAAAGCAAAATGTCAGTCACAATCAGGAGCTGCCTGTTTGACGCGTGTGTTCAAATGAAAAGAGCTGCTCGTTTAATGTGACCAGCCGAGGACGTCATGTCAAACAAAACACTGGATTTGTGCTGGATGACTGACTGTCCTTTTCCTATCCTCTAAAAAGAGAGCAGACAGGACTTAACTAGCATGTTTGTGCTGCAGCCAACTAAATGATGCTTTTCATTACAGGCTACAGGTTTACGCAGATTGCTTATCCTGGAGGTTTTTCCCACTCAGTTAAACACGGATTGATCAGAGTATTGATTGTTTCTACTTAAAGGCTCAGGTCTGTGGAGAGCTAAAGGTTAGCTACAGATGCATATCCTCGCATTGATTTTGCTTCCCTATCCAGTTCTGTTTTCCATTGAATCACCTTGATCGATACGGCTTCCCTGGCCGCGGACGACCCCGGTGACCTCTGATTAGAGCAACCGCTCACACGGGAAAATCGTCTTTCACAAGAAAAGCCTGGCCGCAGTGTCCACTGGTGATGAGATCACATGTCCAGTCTGCTACAGCCCCGCCGCAACCCGACGTCTTTAGTTTCATACCACAAGATGTCTGAAGGGCCGCGGCTGCTCAGGAGATAAACAACCTGCAGACTCCAGCTCCACCTCAGATTCTGTCTTGTTGTCTTTCCCTCTCTTTATGTCTTTTTTCTCTTTCTTTAAGTCTTTTCTGTCTTTCTTTCTTACATTTTGTCTGTTTTCGTCTGTATTTTGTCTCTTTCCTTCTTTTTCTGTCTCTTTCTCTTTGCCTTTCTGTTGCCCTTTCTATCTTTTTGTCCTCTGTCTCTCTTTTTTGTCTCTGTATTTATTTCTGTCTTTCTATCCTCCTTTCTGTTAATCTTCTTTCTGCCTGTCTCTCTCTCTCTCTCTCTCTCTCTCTCTGAGCTCAACCTGATATTCTTTCTTTCGTTCATCTTTATCTCTTTTTGTCTTTTTTCTCTCTTTAAGTCTTTTCTGTCTTTCTTTCTCTCATTTTTCTGTTTCTTTGTCTCTCTGTCTTTCTTTCTATGTTTTTCTGTCTATCTGTCTTTGTCTTGGCTTTTCTGTCACTCTTGCTATCATTCTTTCTGTTTCTGTTTGTCTTCTGTCTCTCTTTTTGTCTCCGTCTTTCTGTCTTTCTTTCTCTCATTTTCTGTCTGTTTTTGTCTCTTTTGTCTCTGTTTTTTTCTGTCTTTCTGTCTGTCTTTCTCTTTGCTTTTCTGTCATTCTTTCTTTCTTTCTTTCTTTCTTTCTGTTTCTTTTTGTCCTCTGTCTCTCATTTTTTTCGTGTCTGTATTTCTGTCTGTCTGTCTCTGAGCTTTGTTGTCTGTCTCTCTGTCTTTTTTCTCTTTTGTGTTTCTTTCTCTTTTTCTGTCTTGCTATCTATCTGTTTGTCACTTTCTCTCTCTTTCTGTCTATTCTTTTTCTTTTTCTCATTCTGTTCCTTTTTGTCTCTGTCTGTCTATCGTTCTCTTTGCTTTTCCATCTCTTTCTATCCTTCTTTTTGTTTATTTTCATCCTCTTTCTCTAATTTTTTTTTTGTCTCTGTATTTCTGTCTCCTTTTCTGTCTTTTTCCTGTATTTCTGTCCGTCTCTCTTTCTATCCTCCTTTCTGTTAAACTTTCTTTCTTTCTGCCTGTCTGTCTCTCTCTCTCTCTGTCTCCCCCTCCTTCCTTCCTCTGGGAGTTCAGGGACTAAAGAAAGAAAAGGTCACGGGGTCAGAACCAGTTAGACATGCAGAATGACTGGAACAGACAGACAGACAGACAGATAAAGACAGACAGACAGAGAGCAGGCCGGACGTGTGTGCGTGCCATTCTGCCTCCCCACATAAAGACAAACCCAGATCCTCCGCTCAGGGGGCAGAGAAAGAGAAAGAGCCCATTCAGAGCCGGACAAAGGCTCAGATGTATAAGGGAACGGGACCGGCCTGCACTCCTTAGACATGATGCCATTTACAGGAAATCATTTGGGATGTAGCGGAGGGTGACTACACCTAAACAGGGTCTGAAATTAACTGTTTTCACGGCCTGCCACTGTGGCAGGCAATTTTTTTTTTTGTCTGCCACTTTTGAAATCTATGCGCTAAATGAAGGAATAACATTTTAGATCTGATATCATTCAATGTTTGATAAATTCCTCCTTTTTGCTTCAATCAGATTTCCATGAAAACTGTGTCGTGGCTTCTCAGCAGACCCGGCAGATATAACGCATCATCCCCCCATGATGATTGTTCAATGCTCTACTGTCTTCAGCTTGACTATACATCTTTATTATAAACAAATCCGGTCGAATCAGGTCACAATCTGTATCTATTTAGTATCTGCATCATCATCATGTGCCTCTTCCCGCTGTCACATTTTCAAGGACGGGATCCTGAAACGCTGGTTCAGAAGCACCAACTGCACAAATAGCAGAGGCAACACATTGATCTGAAGGCTAAATGAAGGGATAGCAGCAGGGCTCAGTGTCGGCCACAGGCTACCATCAGCCCATCACTGGCTGGCTCCCCTCTGTGACGGGGAAAGAGAAGGTCAGGAAGCAGAGCTGCCTCTCCAGATGATCCAGTTGTTTTAACACTCATTGGTTGAAGGAGCAGCTCTGGCTATAACCCCTCAGTAAACACTAGTTAAACAGGAACCCCAGTGGGAACCATTGCTTCCTCCTCTGCTTTGATTATGGAGCCGTTTGCCAGACTCTCAGCTTGAGTCTGTTCATCCAAGCCAAGGCTTTTTTTTCTTTCTTTCTGAGAAGTGGTTTCCTTCGTTCAAATGGATGAGATCATCCCTGTTTAAATGGCTGTGGTGGTGCTACATACTTCCATGTGTTGCCTCAGCCATCACACCATTAGATTTAAATAGCAGACTGCCAAGAAAAAGCATCAAGCGCTGTAGTGTCAGTGGTTCAAGCAAAAAAATTTCCTGATTTTTTTCCCTGCTCCCTGTGCATAAATAAGATCCTCAGTATGGAGGACAAAAAGTGACGTATTCATCCATAAATAAATACATCAATAAATTGTGAAATATATATACATAAATAAATATATCTGGTTATAGATACATATAATTATACATAAATTAATGTTAAAATCAAACAAATTAAAAATTGAATATGGCTTTTTATTGTTTTTTTTCAGTTTTTATTTATTTATTTACTTATAGAGCTCAACAGTGACCCACTTTTTGAACGGCTACGCTTGTGGAAGTGAATTTCCCATTTAATTTACTCTATTGATGTTTCAGAAAATCCTTATATAAAGACTTTTAAGCATGGAACCAAGTCAACCAGCTACCTGATGAATCATGACCATAAAACATTTGATTCGGAGCAAAAAAAAACATTGGAAAATGTAAAAAAGCAAAGGTACAAGAGTGTGTGCATAATTCATTTAAGAGTAAAGGAACTACTCATCCCATAAACCATTGCAAATGGCGATTCGCCGCCTCTGGAAACTCCCAAGAAGTGTTTAAACTAACTGTTTTAGTTCTAAAATGAAGACAATTTCAGCAACTGCATGCCTTATTTCTCCCTTCAAATGTTTTAAGAAACACATTTCTGTGAACTATTTTCATAATCTAACATAGTTTCCTAGTTCCATAATAGTTAGTAGTAGTATAATAGTATAGTATATAGTATAGTTACAAGTATAGTTACAAGTTTCCAAACGAGTCGCCATGTTGGCCCGCTTTAAAATCAGGGAGCAGACCACGGAGCAGCACATACATGTGCGTATGAGCATGTACCCTCACTAGCCGTTTGTGGCTGCGGTACACATTTCCAAGGTAACAGCGTGCTCCACCAGTCACTTAGGATTGTGGGTAGTGAAGTATTTCTCTATGACATTGCAAATAAAACGTGTTTTACTTAAAACAATGTTGATATACAGACTTGTGGCTTCTATAGGAGCTTATACCATCATTTTACAATCTCGTAGTTCGTGGTAAGTCTACCTTAGATGGTTACGACATTATGGCTAATAATCAAATCTGTGATTCAGAATATGAATGGGATTTTCACTTCCGCAACTTCACTGTTGAGCTCTGTTGGTGAGTAAGTCATTTCTTGACTTCCATACATGAGTACTAGTGCTCTTCTTCTCCGCCTCCATCTCTCTCAAACACACTTTGTAGTTGTATATTGAATAGTTGAGGCATGATCACCTGTTGGCACTAAGCCAGCCGACATCGCTGACCCCTAACACATGGGACAGATGCGAAACTCTGAGGTGTTTGGGCTGAGGCCACGACGAATAGACTGGCTGCCCTTTCCACCCAGACACTTTTTGTCAGAGGAGAGAGATTTTACTTCACAGAGATGGGTTCGCAGCAAGAAGCGTGAGGGAGGAAAGTTCAAGGAGGACAGGAACACTTGCAGAAAGGCTAAAAAATGAGGAGGCTGTCTTAAAAAATGCAGAGTATGACAGGAGAGAGGTTAGCCAAAAGTGACTCAACACAAGGGTGTGGGTTATAGAGAGGGAGAGGATAGAGAGGAGGAATTCTGCTCGGGCTCATTAGTTAAAGATGTCTTGTTATTTGTACTGAGAGTCTCTTCTGTATACCTTCCAGCACAACGTTGACCCCAACAGCAGCAGCAGCAGCAGGCTGTTAACAGTCGACAGTTGCTCATTAGTGGATCAGTCGCTCTGCTAGAGCTGTTACAGTAATTAATGGTGCCTCAGTGGTTCGTGAAGAATGGTGAAGCGGCTGTCTGGCTACAGGTAGAAGATTTATTCTGCTCTAACAGCAAGAGAATAGATGCAACCGTAAATGCAATGTGCTAATTTATCACTAACATTTTAAAGGTGATGTTAGCTTTTCAACACATCTTACTCAGCACATCCTGAGAGTTAAGTTTTTCCACTTTTTCTATATTCTAGTGATTGCCGTTCCATCACGTTGCTCGCTTGTATCTTATTCTCATTTCTCAGAACGCTTAATGTTCTGAGTTAAAGTGGAACAGACAAATGGCCTCGCTCGTAAAATGGACACGGCCCAGTCGCACGAAAAGGCGTATGAATGACACAATAATGCGCAAAGCTAAAGCGTGCAATAAGAGCGCCGTTCTTGCTTTTGGTGTGTCTTTTTCACACCATGTAGTCTGTGCTGACTACAATGTAAATGAATATGTGTGAATATGCTGCACAGTTACGTTAGTGACGTTAGTGACGTTAGTGACGTAAGTGACGTTAGTGACGTAAGTGACGTTAGTGACGTTAGTGACGTAAGTGACGTTAGTGACGTAAGTGACGTTAGTGACGTAAGTGACGTAAGTGACGTTAGTGACGTAAGTGACGTAAGTGACGTAAGTGACGTTAGTGACGTAAGTGACGTTAGTGACGTTAGTGACGTAAGTGACGTTAGTGACGTAAGTGACGTAAGTGACGTTAGTGACGTAAGTGACGTAAGTGACGTAAGTGACGTTAGTGACGTAAGTGACGTTAGTGACGTTAGTGACGTAAGTGACGTAAGTGACGTTAGTGACGTTAGTGACGTTAGTGACGTTAGGGACGTAAGTGACACGTAAGTGACGTTAGGGACATAAGTGACGTTAGTTACGTTAGTTACGTTACTTAAGTTAGTGACGTTAGTTACGTTAATGACGTTAGTGACGTTAGTGACGTGTTTTCTGTACTTATTAGGGGTAAATGTCTGGAAGAGCTCAGTAATAAAATTGTTGAATCATATTTTAGTTGCTTTTTTTGAGTTAAATGTGACTGATTGTGTTAAATTGGCATATGATATCGTCTCATATCGATCGCAGGCTCCTGAATTGAAGCGGATCAAAATCGTATCGTAGCAGACTTCGTGATATTAGCAAAAACCGTATTGTTGTCCAAAGAATCAATATAATATTGTATTGTGATGGAACTTGTGATTTGTTTCTGTACGTATTTATGTGAATGGGTCCAAC
>CAKALU010067686.1:41833-80102 GCA_916700995.1 Hozukius guyotensis | reverse complement strand
TCATAAAAATGACTTTTAATCATATTTGCTCCAATTCTACTCACTGCGGCTTTAAATGACCTTCCTCCACTCAGCATGTGTACGTGTGTGCGTGTGTGTGTGTGTGCGTGTGTGTGTGTGTGTGTGTGTGTGTGTGTGTGTGTGTGTGGGGGATTTGGCTTCTCTGTGTGAAAGCAGTGTCGTATTGGCCCTCTAACCCGCAACATCCACAGAGGAATCTGACACACACCTGGGAAAACAACACAGCTTTGTCAATGAGAGAGAGAGAGAGGGGGGGAGAAGAAGAGCAGTATGAACGACTATGTGTTAGATATCGACAAATTCAACATGAGTGATGCCAGAATCACGATTAGCGACTTTTCAGCAAATCCTCAGAGGACAATACGTCTTAACTAGAAGCTGCAGTACCGCTAACGTCTACTTTTTTGTCCCCCTTCCTTGGCTTATCAATACATGAGACTATCCCATGAGAGAAGTATCACTTTTGAATAATATTTTAGACGAAGACGAGCAAGAGGAAATCAGGACAAAAGAACACACATAATGGAAAATAAATTCTGACAAATTCTGGACAAGCTGCTCCTCAGCATACTTGAAGGGAAATGAAATGCACAGATGCTCGAAGCCTTAGATCCAAAAGGGACAGTGAGTCATCAGAGAGCTAGAAGAGAAGCATTCTGGGAGAAAAAAAGCAGCGATGAGGCTCAACAGCTCAGAGAGTGAGAGGATGGTTTACAGCCGAGCTACAGCTCAGAGGTCGGGGGCTGCTGCTCTGGAGGAGATGGATGCGTTTCATATGTCTTACAACAAAAGCGCGAGGCAGAGAGTTTTAAGGACCCAATTAAACTAAACGTCCAGACCTTTACACAACGCTGACAAGGAAGTACAACGACTTTAACAGACCTTATGCAGAAGTAGGCAACAAGCTAGTTTAAGAAAGTAGAGGCCCACAACAGGAGGCGACTCAGAGGAATTAACTACACTTTAGCTACAAAATTCACCCCAAAGGTCTGCCTTACTGTATGCACTGTAACATCACACAGTAGAAAAAAACAATAAATATATTCATCCTCAATGCAAGGTAATGATGAATAATTAGACATATAATTAAGATAGAGCATATTTGTGTTCTCAGAAATGAACAGATTTCAAATAACTGTACAATGACCAAATTTTACATTAACCCCCTGAGACCTATGATCGCAGGCGATCCCGACTGACTTTACTGTCTTTCAGAGGCTGTAGGAGGTTCACTTGTAGAGCTAGTGTGAAGTGAAGGAGTGAATGAAACTACAAAAACCAGAGGAATCCATTGGTACCAACCATGTCATGCTAGCTTGTCGGGAAAGAGGCTAAATAACGCACCAAAGTTAGGCTACATTTTAGCGAGGAAAAACTGGCATGGGCATTTTCACAGGGGTGTCTTGACCTCTGACCTCAAGATATGTGAATGAAAATGGGTTCTATGGGTACCCACGAGTCTCCCTTTTACAGACGTGCCCACTTTATGATAATCAAATGCAGTTTGGGGCAAAAACCATGCAGTTTTTTGCATGCAGTATAAATGTATTATTTTGACCTATTCTAAAAATGATGTGATGATGATTTTGATGATGAATATTTCTGCATACTGGGGTCCCTCAACAGTCTTGGAATGACATAAATTGGATATGACTGGAAAGCTGAGACTCTTGTGGATCCAATGAGCCCAATTGTATTCATGTGTGATGATGTTAGTCCCCATAGTGGCCATTTCATTGTAGTGAGACCATTTTTTGAAACTTGACATTATTGTATAAAATGACCTGTGGGGACCTCTAGGATAATCACAGCCTCATGAAACTTTACAGCCACAAACTACAGACCTAGAGCATTCAGAGGATGGATGGCTTTCCTAGTAGATTGACAATAAGGGGTTTTCTGAGCAGTTTCCAGAACAGAAGTGCTCACCATCCAAAAAAACAGCCGAAAAATGCAATTCTTGCAGAAATCTCCAAATGTCAAAGGTTTTTGAAACCAAATCACAGCATGGCTTTTTCTATGGCGTTCCTCAAGGTTTTGGTGTCTTAATGTGGTATTTTGGAGTGATCATTGATCATTTTTATCAATTCTGGAGTGGTAAAAAATTTGCACCAAATCTGTGTAACAAATGGTATCAACACAAAAATTGCTGCAACAACTTATGAGACATAATAGAGCATGGGAATGGCAACCACAAACTTCTATCACAATGTTCTAAGCCCTTATACACTTTCACTATTTATTTTTAATTCATTAATTAATTCATTAATTTTTATTTCTGATTTATGACTAGAACAATTTGACACAGTTGCTGCATCTCAAATTAATCTTCAGGTTCCCAGCTTTCAGATGATGTACACCACTTCTATGTGACATCTACTGCTGACCTGCTATCTCCCCCTAAAGACTCCCTTGTCCCCCCCTAAAAAATACAAAAACAGGACTATTGTGGGTCTCAGAAAGTTAAAGCTGAAACGAATAGTCGATTAAAAGACTAGATGACAAAAAATGCCAAATGTTCTCTCGTTCCAGCTTCTCATTTGTGAAGCTGCTTTTCTTTGTTTTATGTGATAGAGAACAGAATATATTTATGTTCTGTCAATCAATTTGAAGACATCACATTTTTCAGTATTTTCTTACATTTTATGGATCAAATGACTTCAGATTAATTGAGAATGAAAATAATCGTTAGTTGCTATTTTACATCTATACAAATATAGGTATAGGGACAGTTTTTCTGACTGTCTAGACACATAGCATGCCCATCAATGGTTTGGTAAGAATTCATACAAAGTGACTTTTAACATGTAACCCTGAACGAACTGATCAACTAAGAATCTAAGTCTACATGACATGTTGCACCAACAGACCTGTGGGTCGAAGTGGGATAAAGACTAAAGCTTTTCTGATGGCACCCACAGCTACAGGTACACATGGAAATGCTCAGCTGTAATACTGTCTGTATACTGTATGTGTGTGTCCAAATGCTGGCAGTGTATTAACAAATCTGTTAATACAGATTTTGTATTAACTCATGACTAGCCTGCAAGCCCTTCTCACACACACACATGCACAGGATGCAGCTGATATAGCCTTGCTAACTACCCATGAGGTTACAAGGGCACTTCCTGTCCCAGCCAGAGGGATTCTGGGAGATTAACTGGAGGCTGGAGTGTTTGTTATTGTGTTCCAGCAATGTCTGAGTTCTGCATACACACACGTACATGCACATACTTGGTCACCATAAATGGAAACATGTCATCAGCAGAAAGGGATGGTGAAACCACCACATAGCACACAGGAGAAAAACAAACACACACACCAGAGTAGCTGGCACACACACTCACATGAAAACTATGCCAAACATCAGTAAATGTCAGTGGCTGTGTGAAGTTTACTTTTTGCAGCATGTTTTGTGTGTTAGTACCTGTCTCCTCTGGGGAGTTGCTCTCCTGGGACAGTGTGGTCCAACTCAACTCTTCGTCACTGGGGTTCAGATTCTGGATGCGGTTCAAAGCACAGTCTGTCTTTGCCCCAGTCCTTCTGTCCTTCTTCGTCTCTGGGGAGGAGGAGGAAGAGGAGGAGCCGGAGGCCACAGAGAGCAGGGGCGTGTCCTCTGGGCTGGCTTGCTTAGGCGGGGAGGGAGGAGGAGGCACCGGAGAGTCCTTGCCTGATTTGAGGAGCTTGAGGTTGGAGTGGAGGTCAGAGATGAGCTCCAGGCCTGAAGAAACTTTGTGGTTCTTCACAGGAGACTCGCTTTGTATCATCAGTAAAGGCTTCTTCTCATCGTCTTCCTGCTCCTCCAAAGCCACCTCATCTCCATCTTCCTCAATCTTCATCTTTGACAACATCTCCTTCTCAGACAGAATGCTGATGTCATCGCTCTCCTCCGCATCAATGTTCAAGTCAAAGCCCGAATCTGTTGTGTTGCCGTTCAGTTTGAGCTCCACAGTCGTGTTAATGTTGCAGTCCATGTCTGATTCAGTTTTCTGCTCGGGCTCTGCGTCACTGTTAGTGTCTGATTGCAGTTCAACGTCTAGCTCAATGACATCATCCTCTCGGTCATTATTAGTGTGACTGTCGTCGTCCTCAGCTGTGTTGACGTTGAGGTCATCTGCTGTAGTTTGGGACTCCAAGTCCGTCGATTCAGGGCCGGTTGTGTTTTTGTTGTGATCCTGACCGGCTTTACGAAGCTGGTTCACTCCGTTCTTGGCTAGTTTGGGATTGTTGGGGGTCGAGGACTGTGATGGGGATGATGGGGATGATGAAGATGGCGCTGCTTCTCCAAGGCCCATGGCAGTCTGGATATTGGTGAGAGCATACTTTTTGCGACACTTGGGAGGCGTGGCGGAGCCCTGCTTGATGACATCACTGCTCAGCAGCTGGTTGTGTGAGGAGCGTAGGCTGAGTGAGGTGGGGGGCGTGGCAGCGGGGCCGTTACGATTGGTCACATCTACTGACATCATCGTGGCACAAGACAGATCACCTGAAAGAGGAAGAGAGGGGGAACAGGAAATTAATATATTCAAATCCACACATGCGTTAACATGAACACAATATACTGTAGGAATTAGCTTTCAGAGAGGGCGTCTCATTGCTTAGTTACTACTGCGATTTGCTTTATAACAGCTATGTAAAGACAGGTGCTGTATATTGTGGTTCCAATAAACAAATAACATTCTTGCATCAGCAAACAGTGTAAAAGAGGACAGACCATATTCACTTGAAAACATAAATACAATATTATGTTAAGTTAAACATATAAGCAATAAAGACAGATTTTTTACAAATACTGTACATGAGTGTGCAAATATTCATTAGTGGCTCACTATATGAGGAGAATTACAGAACAGATGTACAAGTTTACAATCATTAAAAGGCGCAAAAGCCTAAGGAAAGAAACATATGCAGGCATGCAAAATAAGTGTTTATTATAAATATTTAAACTGAATTGAAAAAAATGCTACAATAGTAAATTAACAATGATGCAACCTGGGGCTGTTTTTCTTTTGGTTTGCATAATCATAGAAATGTAATTAATCATACCAGAGCTTTAATTGGACACTCAAGTCTACTGAATGCATTAAAACATCCTTAAAAGGTCTGGTGATATTCTGTAGTTTTCCTATTGTCAACAAATCCCATGAAAAGACCAAAAAAAAAACAATTACTAACAAGTATTAGCTGTGTAGCCAAAGCCTGATGCCGTATATAGTAGTGTTTTCCTCCTGGTTCTGCAAATACTTACTAGCGCACAGCTGAAAATAGTACCCAACAAATACACTATTTGTCCTGTTTGAGTAATGCTTGCTAAAAACTACAGTGCCCAGTTGTTTTAGGAGAACCACACACAGGGTAGGGAAGCTAGAATGTATTGAGAGAAGGACTAGTGCAGGGTTGATTTTGGCCTTTTCATTTGTTGACAATAACAAAAATACAGACTACTGACAGGCTTATATTTTACATTCCTGAGAGATTTTACTGCAGAGCAGGGATGGGGAACCACTCAGCATGAGCAGGTGTGAGTATGGAGGCTTTCATTCCAGCTGAACGCTGAACACAGCATGTGTGTGTGTGTTTGTGTGTGTATGTTGTACCTGACAGGAGGTCAGTCATAGACCGGCGCTGGTCACGGTTCAGGGTTCAGTAGACTCAGCTGCAGATCTGAACACCACAGAGGAGAAAAAAAGTGAAATAATGATCAGAAGAAAAAGAAGAAAAAGAAGAATCCTGAGTTCTTCTCGGGCTGCCCTTGGAGACCACATTCATCCATGAAGAACCCAACTACAGCTGGTTTCTATGGAGACAACATAACACTGTATGGCAGTGAAGGGACTCCAAACACCATAGCAAAGAGGCTTTCAAGAATCATATACAGAGAAGTAATCAATTCAATTCAATCAATATATATACAGTATATAGTATATATATATAAAACAAGTGGAGGGGTCACGGCACACAGAAAGGTGTTGCCTAACTGGATATGATATTATGGCTTCGTCCTATCGTTAAACTTCTTTTGTGTGAATAAACAGTAGTATTTATATTTTTAGATGCACTGAGCAGTAATTTATGTCATCAATTACTGAGAGCTTCCTTGCCGGTAGGAGACGCGTAACCATGGTAACCAGTGCCAACCTCATGAGACCAAAACGACGGTTTGTGAGAATCAAAGTCTGATCTAATTTAAAACATATATAATATGTATAGCAAAGTGAAATATTATACTTACATTTAAATTGAAGCTTTATTGATGTTACAGAGCTGTCCGTCAACGTGTGTTATGAATCTTGTCGTCACTACCACATTGCATTTTGGGATATTTATGCCATCGTAGTGTCCGGCGTTGCATACTGTAATATTTATATGCATAATAGTATGCAGTTCACGTACTATTGGTTTCATACTAAGGTGTCAGATAAACTAAAAAATCTCACATACTGTGTTAGCGTACTAAATAACATGTTAGTATGGAATTTCGTACGCAAACTGTGTATAGTAAAACAACAATAAGGCTCCAATTTGGCGAGGAGTGGTCCACCTTAGATTTAGATATGCTCTGCTTTAGTTGCTTCAAAGTAAAAGAGAATTTATAATGGCTTTTACTGTGAAGTATTTACAGGAAGTGTTATTGAGTTATATTCACTGGGGTTAGCTTAGCCTAGCATCCTCAGAAAGCTTATTTGTTTTTTAAAAGATGCTCTAAAATGATCTAAATACCACACCATTACCATGTCTGAATACCATCCCATATTTATGGACAACACCAATAGCAATGCTTGTAATGAAAGCAGCTATATGTTCAGTTATGACAGGAAGAACAAAAACTTCTGAAAGCTCGGAGGGTTTACAAGAGTCTATTTTTATGTTAAAAACATGCCAACTTGAAAGAAGCCCTTTTACAGTTGCTACTTACCAGAGAACTAAGGATTGTGGGAAAGTCCAGGATGTAGCGCGTCCATACTGGTAGTCAGTGGTTCTCTCTTCATCCAATCACGAGGGCTTCACTGAAGCAGCGGTGTCCTGAGGGAGAGACAAACATAAAACAGGATTAATGAGAGCGAGAAAGAGGGAGGGGTGAACAGAGAGAGAAAGAGGACTGCAGGACACCAGAGGGACAAATAATAAAGACACATCTATTATTCATGACCTCGATCAAACATTAATACTCAAGGTGTGTGTGTGTGTGTGTGTGTGTGTGTGTGTGTGTGTGTGTGTGTGTGTGTGTGTGTGTGTGTGTGTGTGTGTGTGTGTGTGTGTGAACATAAGGCTCATTTTGTATAGAGCTCATATTTCTTTCTTTGGTGCAGTCTTGCCAACCCTTCGCTGACTGGAACCATCATAAACTTAATGCCACAGGAGACTTGTAAACCCCCCCTACACTCCAACAACCAACACACACACACACACACATTACTGCATAATGCAGTCAAGACTTGTGGACAGTTCTCACCAACACACAACCACTATGAGTAGTGGAGAAATGATAATAAGCATAGTTATAGAATAAACCATAAAATTCCACTTATCCCTGGCCGAGGGGCTGGAAAAACACCTGGAATGATTTTGAGGAATAAAATTGTAACTTCTTGCTGAAAGAAATGTTATCCCATCACATGGATCTTTTAGCTCAAATAGCAACATAGACAACATAGCAAAGAGATCATTCCAAATTACTAGTAATTAATCCACCTCATTTTAAGATCTAATCAATTACAATCACACAATCCCTTGCACCACAGCTGCAGCTGCGAAGGCAAAAGTGTGCTGATGATTGCAAGAACATTCAGACATTAAAGTGCTTGATGATCAAACTGTCATCAGGGTTTGTAATCAGGCAAATCCTCAATTGGCAATAGCAGTCAGTGTTTTTGGCCCAGACACTGAAACTGATCAGGGTGTTGTTTTAAATGCAGCCATTTGGAGATTTACCCTACACTAAATCCTCTCATTTGGCTGCATAATGACAGAATTCACTGCAGATTTAAAAAAAAAAAAAAAGTGCTCAACTCCCAGCATAAGGACTAAACCACTGCTACTTTTTCCTTTTATCTTTATCTTCTCAGCTTTTCTTTTAATGACCATATCTTAAGCCTAAGACATATTTCATTAATTTTTCAGTCTTAAATGTCAATGAACAGACTGATCAGCGCACAAATACCAACTGCGTTCTGCTAATTTTCAGAGGGCGTCTTGTGCTGGTCCATACATACAGCAGCTGTCTTTGACAAACACAGCACGTGCTTTCCACATGATTTGGCCTTCATATATATATATATATATATATATATATATATTACCACAGGGCTTGCAGCAGTTGTGGTGTGTGTTGTGATTCATGTGAAAAAAGAAGGAGAAGAAATTAAACGCATGAACTGAGAAAGGAGTTCTAGTGAGTGGACAGAACGGCAAAGAAAAGCATTTTAATCCCTAATCTATCATGCTAAATGTAGTACTTTGTGTGAGCTGTTGCTTTCCGGACTGTCTGAAGGAGAGTTAGTGATTTATAGTTTGTCACCCTCAATAAATAAGGCAGCAATAATGTTGCTATGTAATTAGCCTACCTCTATATTTTTGGGCATTTTGCATGCTTCATCACAAAATTGAATGCAGTTAATCAATCTGTTGCATAAACTGAGCAAACATAGTATAAGCTATTGTTGATCACTATAAATGCCATTGAAAGTAAATATTATCAGGTCAGAAACTCTAAGAAAACATTTTCACGCCTGTGGGCAAACGGCAACATCAGGCCATGTGTTTTGCGCTCAAGATGTGGACATTTAGAGATGATGATATATAAAAAGGACAGGATGCCACCAAATTAGTCGGATTGGTTGCAGTCAGACGGCGACTGGCGGTTTTGCACTCTGTGGTTCACGTTATCACAGGTTGACAAGTGTGTCGGAGAACTACAAGGGCCATCAGGTAACATAAAAATGTGAAATGCTCTCTCTCTGTAGAGCCAGTGTTTGGTTTGTCCATTCTGGGCTACTGTAGAAACATGGCAGAGCAACATGGCGTACTCCGTGAAGAGGATCTGCTCACAAATCATATGGCTGATATGAAGGCTTCATATCTACATATCAATATAGATATGAAGGGCTCATTCTAAGCTAACAAAAACACAGCGACTCTTAGTTTTGGGTGATTATAGACTAATGAAAACATAGTTATGAATATTATATTCCATTTCTGCTAATAGATCCCACAAAATGCTACACACTGGCCCTTTAAAGGAACAAAAGAAACAACAAACATACTGTTTTTCTTCCCAACTTGCAAAAATGTCCACTTAAGATACAATAAATAACAATGAATCTCCAGGCTTACATAGCCTTTATATTTTTTACAGGTTTATGTAACGACTCAAAGTTATGAATAGCGCATAGTTCTGGTGGCAAGTCTATCCAACATACTGAAGAACACTTGATCTGCGACAACAACAGTCAGTTACACTGAGCCAATACTGTTTACTGACATAATAGACCAACGACATCTGGTTTGTCTGGCAACACTAGGTGTTACACTGACTGTCGTAAAAAGGTAAACCATCTGAAGAGCAGCTGTATAATTTTGACCTCAAACCAGCTGTGTGTACTGTAATGTATTTTCTCTAATACTTTAAGCAGTGGCTACAAGAGAGAGATATCATGTCAGTCTGTCAGTCTTAAGGAATCACTGATGTTGTGAAAAAGCACAAGTGACAAAGGAACGCACAAAAAAGACAAATATAAAAAAAGAAATAAAAACCTAAAGCGTTCAAGTACAGAAACTGCTAAGGACTGAGGCAAGGAAAGAAGGATGATGTATAAAGTGATTCAGAAAATAGCAATACAAATGTTGCATTAAAATTACAAGGCATGCTGCTCGGTTCCTTGAATCCTGCTGCAACAAGTCTGCATACCTGGGAACATGTGTGTGTTTGTGTGAGAGACTATCTGTATGAAGGGGTGTCTACACTATAAACTTATGAATCATTTCCCATGAAATGTGTCTGCTGACTTGGCATACAGGTTGGATGTGGTATGTGTAATCGAGGTCTACCACCCTACCCTTAGAACAAGAGTCATTGCAAGTGATAAGGGTGTTTAAGGATGTTCACAGCCATATTAAGTAAACCGTATATGGAATCGTAGCGCTTTTTATACACAGTCTCCCATTCATACCAAACATATAGATAAAGCTAATGAAGAGGGTTTTTGGGAGGGGGCAGACATTAACACCAGGAGATTGGTCAAGTCAGTCACAAGTCACACAGTCCTCAATTTATCTAAGCATGTGTTTCACTCACTGAGGTCCAAACTGAAAGCAAAAAGACCCCTAAAACATGCAGTAGGTGACAATGGCTTCAGTACAAGCCTGGCAGAGCATAACTAGAAGAAAAAAAAAAAACTGTTTATTTTAAGCAGGGCTGGGCGATATGAAGAAAATCAAATATCACAATATTTTCAACCTAATACCGTGATATCAACATTGCGATGATATTGTAGGGTTGATTATTGGTGCGTTCACAAAATATTTAAACAGTGAGATTTTTGATAAATGATCATCAGTAATGTGGATATAATGACTAAGTGGATAAAGGCAAAGGATAGAACAGCTAGAACCATAGATATAAAATAGCAGATGTGACATGGTCTAATGACTAGTCATTCCAGGAAGGAACCATATGGCGGCCATCTTACCTGGGTCCAGCTTTAAACTTGCTGTAATTAGAACCTATGTTGAAAGAGGCTTATGTTGTCCTTATAATCCTTGTATTTTTCTACCAATACTGTGTTTTTATTCAAAGTAATGAGTGTAAGACAACTGTGTCGGTCTAAAATGAACCAATAAAACTAAGATTTTTGTAGAATTTTGATTATTATAGCTCCAAGAGAACAAATCATGCTTTCAATCAAGAAGATAATCTTGTGTGCATTCATACTGTAGACAATGATTTTATTTTTTAAATTTTGCCTGAACTTAATATGTAAAAAAAATGTCCCTTTAGTTATGACATAATGTCAAATCTACTGTTTTATATCTATGGATAGAACAGTCCGGTATGTTCAGAAATTTACATCACATTACTGTAATGCAGCCTTGAAAACCAGGAAAAGACAACACTTATGCCATATTACGATATCCAAAATCTAAGATGATATCTAGTCTCGTATTACGGTATCGATATATTGCCCCGCCCTAATTTCAAGTTATATTGTGAGTGATATACAGAGTGAATGGGCCTACATTATTCAACGGGCAACTACCTTACCCAAAATGTAACTTGACCGCCGACAGTTCGGTAAGATATTTGGGTGTGTTATGCAACGACAACCGAGGCAGTTCAGACTTTGTTTAGCTCCCGCTGAAGTCACAACAGTCTTTTAAACAACTTTTTTCACATATGCAGTAGTAGTGCCCTTTAAAGTTACCACTTTAACTTCATAGTGATTGTTTCATTGCAAGTCCAGTGTGCAGGAGTAGAGCCAAAACAACAAAAATGTGTCGCCGTCCAAACACTAACTACAGACTGCCCTGAAGTTGCCATGACATTTCTTCTTCCTATACGGACACATGTAAAATGTAAAGTTTTTTACACTTGGGTGGAGCTACAGTTCCGCAGCAGCAAGTATGCACTAAAACTAACTTTCAATACCGACACCATCTGGATATGGCCTCAAATTGGATGGGATGACAGTGATCGTAGTGCCGGTTTTGGGCCTCAGCAGCCATGAAGGGCTCCCTGCAGTCCTCTGCGGCGGACGAGGGGGTCTACTGGGCATAATTACAGGGCCCCTCTGTGGGCAGGGCAGCATTGGCACTGACAAAACACATAGACAAACACTCATTCACAAACACACACACACACACATCAATAGTAAATATGAGGGTGGTGAACCTTCCACATGGACTCGCTTGTAAACAGTTAAATGCACAGACACACTGACCCACTATGTTAAAGACACTTAGAGCAACACAGACAGACAAAAACTTACATGGGGAGGGTGGGTAATCAGATCTAGGATGTGTCACAGCACGACCTTTGACTCCTGACCCACTGGCCAACCCATCGAGTGTGTGCTGTTGCATGTGTGTGTTGTTAGTGTGGCATAGTGTTAGGTATGTTGGGGGGTCTGGCTCCACCGAGAATGAAGGGAGCAGCTGCAAACACTCCACCTCTCTCGCTTTCTTTTTTACGTGTGTACTGTGTGTAACCACCGCCGTTTACCAGACTCTGGACTGAGCAAGGCCGAGACGGATTGCTTTTAAATTCATATGCCAAGTGGATGCCTGCCAACAGTTTGATAGGCCTCTCATCCCTCCTTCCTGCCCTTCCCTCTCAAGGTTTCTCGCCATTCGCAGTTCCTCTGTTAATCCCACTTGACTTTTACCTCTTTCCTTTATCCCATTTTCTTGCCCATTTCCTCTCCCCTTCCTCTTCCTCTCCTAGCCTCCACTACATTCATCTTCTACCTCTGCCCCTCTACCCCCACCATTTCCTTTGTCTAGAAGAGAATTGCTGTCTTTTCTCATTAAAAGTGAAGAAGGTCTGTAAACTCTCATAAAACCACCCGTTTCTCTCTACAACCCTGATTTACAGCCACTCATCCCCTCCTGTTCTCGTCTCCCCCTCTGCTCGTGAGAAAACCCCATCTGTTACCAAAAAAGACTGACAAGAAAGCAAAACTGTCGCTGTTAGAGGCCGGGCCATCGAAAAACAAAATGGATGGATTCATGTTATCAAGGCAAGGCGTGCAGAATAGAAAACGCAACGGGGTGTTTTCCTAACTTTTGGATCAGGACGTGAACGTGTAAGCCAGCTGTGAACTAGCAGGCAATCTTCCCAGATCTTTCATGGCTTTATTTTCATTGGCTGCAGAGTGGGCCGGATCCTCATTTAGCTGCAAACTACATCCACTACAAGGCTGAGAGTTTAGCAACACTGCTAACCAAAGATATATATTACCATAGCTCTTCACATTCCAACCACTATGTCTATGCAGCCTATTATATAATCCATACTAATGCACTTTTTTTCAAAATTCTGCTGCTAGACTCCTGACCAAACTAAAAGCGGAGCATATTTAACACCCTCTATTAATCACAATTGATTTTTAAGCCATTTTGACTGTATATAAAGCTCTAAATGGCTCAGGACCAGCCTGCATTGCAGACTCCCTGTTGTTTTATGTGCCTATTTGTTCCCTCAGATCCCCAACTGCAGGTTTGTTTTACGATCAGAACCACATAAGAAAAAAGTGGTAATGCAGCATTTTCAATTAGAACTACATTCATTCAGATATTCTTATATAGGGTATGTTTATTAAGGTCATTCTTAGTAATCTAATAGGGTTGTAACGATTCATCTACTACATTGATGTATCGATTTATATTCCTACGATTCAACTACATTGATAGATACTCGGCAAGTTGTCCTTCAGGGGGACGTATAGCGATCTAAAATCAATTTGCAAGGTAAATAATTGATTGTATCGATACTAAGAATTTGCACCTTATATTTAAGCACGACAAACGTTATACGGATGTCTTTTTTAGTACTTTTAATAGTAAAGAAATGTAAAACGTTACTCAGGTTCACGCTCCCTGTGTATGACGTCATCGACATGAGCCAGCAGCGCATCTCAGAAAGACGACAACGAAGCATGATAGCGAGGAATAGTCAGACGAGTGAGAGATTTTCAAGCCGTGTTTGAGGTCCAGCGTGAGGAAACATTTCGTCTGTTGCAAAAAGGGAGATCTCCTTGATAAATCGCTCGCTGTTTGCAGAATATGCAAAGGCCAGATAAAATACAACGGCAACGTGACCAATCTTTGGACGCACCTACAGAGACGCCATTTACTCTTTATTTTTTTGTAAAATATTATTGCTCTACATTTTTGCTTTGAAAATGAGAACAGAAGCAGCAGGTTAAACTATTGTTCATTTAACTTGAATAGAAGTTGGTTTATTTTATTTTTTGTTAAATATTGCACTGTCTTGTATCTTGAGAACTGAAACAGCGGGTCCTAAAGTTGCACTTTTTATTATTTTCAAATAAAAGGTGTATGTATTTGCCATTAATCGTTGTGTTTACTTGTTTATATCCATAATTAATTTATCCCTGATTCCCTTACAAGAAAAACTTTGAGGAATCCTGACCTCCACTGTCCAGTATCCAGCTATTTATTTCAGTCACACTGATTGAATATGAAGAGCTAAATATTTTGCAGCCATTACCAAATTCATGATGAATAAAAGAGGCTAAAGACACATCAATCAGCTCTACACAAAGCTACCAGATGGCTGGTGACTGGTCCATTCTGGTGCACTACAGATTGGAGGATATATTTCCCCAAGCTCAGTGAGTGTGTGTCCACGAAAAGGAAGAAACAGGGAAGAAAACAATAGCCATCTACAGAATCTGGTTCCTAACAGCGGAAGGGTAGAACAGCAAGGAGGCCCAGTGTGTGTGTGTGTGTGTGTGTGTGTGTGTGTGTATGTGTGTGTGTGTGTGTGTGTGTGCATCCTTTTATTGTCAATAACGGGAAATAACAGAGACAACTCTGACTGAGGCTGCAGCCTAAACAAACAATCTTGTGTACAGACAAACAAACACGCACACACACTCGGGCATTACTTGCAGAGAGAGCTCAGTGGTTTGAGCGTGCTCCCAATGCCATACGTCGCCCTTGCAGCAGCAGTGTATAGTGAGTGTGAAGGACAGACAGAAATAGCTCCACTATAATTCCACTTGTGTAGTTTAAAGTACACTCGGAGACTAACAGAGTCTCCCTGGTTATGTGTGTGTGAGTGTGAATTTATGAATGTCTCAATGTACTGTACACATACAGCTAAAGGTATAATTTTCCGCTTGCGTGGTTTCCGAGGGCGGGAGAGCAAGAGACAAAATGACCACAAAAGAAAGGAAAGCGGTGAGGAATTTTCAGGGTGTGCCAAAGAATCTCAGGCATTTCTCTTTTTTGGGTGGGTGGGTGGGTTCCGGGGCGACTGGGGGCAACAAAGGTAGCAGACAAAACACACACACACACACACACACACACACAGCTCAGGAATTAAGGTGAGTGATGACCATTTGTGAGTGCATGTGTGTACACGTTCCATTCACTGACCCTGAGCAAACTAAGGGCCACAGTACAACAATGAAAGACAAACAAGGTGAAAGTGAGTGGCCTGTACATATTTACTGAATATATTTAAATAAAAATGTGTCACCTGTGACACATATCAAGTTACTTATTTACCTGCAACAATCTCAACACTTCTGATTGTGACACAGGACATTACAGAGTAAAAAGGAAGAGCAGTCATGACAGGCTTTGATTTTTCCTGAGGAATTAACTCCAGCTAACAAAGCCAAAATACTACTGAGGTGACAGGGGTTAAAGGGTTTTGTAACAGACTGAGAAATCTCACCACACACACTGTCACAGTCTTTGAAATCCCGTGACGTGGAACAGAAACATTTCAGAAATAGAAGCCAAGAGACGACTTCCTGGATTTGGGAAACTTGGGAGCGATTTAACCCCTCCCCCGTTCCCCGATAACCCCCCCTCTCATCTCTGCCTCCCTGCTTCACCCAGCCCCTCTTTCCTGTGGGTGAGGGGAGGTCGAGGGAGGGGAGAAAGAGTACACCGAGAACACACTGACACCCAGCAAAACACACTGAGAGGAGGGAAGCTCCTCCCTCTGTGGGACACACATGAGCCAGTCGTGCAGCCAGCGCGACTTCGCCGTAATGAGACCACAGCTCTTTCCTGGACGCAATTTTGAAGGCAACAAGCTGTGCCAGGAGGAGAGTCAGAGAACAACAAGTACCGCCACGTCTGTATTTTAATTTGTCATCTGCTTTTGGTCCCTGCCATTTTTATAATGACTCAATATTATTACTGATGTTCCCTTTCAATACACCTCATCTACAATTATGACAAATGTATTATTCACAGCCTCCATTCAGTTACAGTTCAGTTCAGTGAACCTTGCAGAGCAGCCACCTCACACTAAACTCCAGCCTGCACGACACAACTTGAGTCTCATGTTTTAATGCAAGACTCACGGTTTAACACCTTTGATCATCACAGATGTGAAAATATCAAATTTCCACACAGTCAGAGAAATAAAAAGTGCATATCCTGGTCACAGCTTAGTTATAAAATCCTAGCGCGTCACTGAGCATCTCCTGCTGCTGACAGCGCTGTTAGCCGAGAGTCAATCACACCGGAAAGTAGAGGAGATTGTTTCAGGCGGCGAACAAAAGTAGTTTGGCCGACTCACTAACATTCTGAAGGCGTTGGAGGAGCGAACAGAAACGAGTCCCGCTGATCTCAGTTTCCATCAGTCTTCTCTATTTCCATTATAGTGACAAAATGATATCATACTGGGGGGCTACTTGACTGATGATTCAAATCACAGGGGAGCAGAAAAGTTTAACTGATAGATTCCGACTGCTGTTCAATATCTACTAGCTGTCAGTTGTTTGAACTTGATTATTAACCAGCTGGCTGCTCACTACTTGCCTGAAAATAATGTGATACAATCACCTCAATTGTTATATAGAATAAGACTCACACATCTGTTGGTCTTTTTGAACTCCACAAAGATACATGATGCCTTCAAAGGAAACTCGTCAGCTCGTGTTTACAACATAGGAAGTCGTGTACATGATATGCTTGGCGTTCAAGTGGTTAAGCCTTGAGAACACCGCTGCTAAGCAACGGCAATATTAATGTCACTGTTGGCGTCTAGAAGCCACAGAGGTTAACAATTTAGCAAGCTAGCAAGCCGGTAACATAATGCAGGAAATGCAAAGGCATAATGCAGAGGAAAAAGATGAGGCTGTTGGGAATATCAACATTTTGCTCAGACATATTATAAAATTACAAAGAAAAACAATATACGAGTAAAATTACAATATATTCACTCATTGTGCACCAAAAAATTAACTTCCATGGCCTCCGTCATTTCTGATATTGAGCTAACACATCACAACTCGTGAATTTGGAACATTCAGAAATGTTCCACGTACGAGGTTGTGAATACGACAAGAGGGGGACGTTCATATGGGCTCAACTTGTGAACACGGTAAACACGACCCCATTTGAAGGCACCAACAGTCCACTCTCCGTCTTTTCAAACACCGAAATCATACACAGTGATGTGTGTGTAAATACAACAAACACATGCATGCAGGGAGCACATTAACCAGACAACAGCAAAGAGTTGCATTTTGTAATTTCACCAACTCACAGCACCGCTAATTGGCTACAGCTGAGTAAATTTGTTGAAAACATTTGTCATTTAATGGTTTCCAAACAAAACTTGAACCTCTTACAGCTTGGTAAGACATCACACACAATCCTACAAGTTGTAATTAAAATAGGGACTCGAAAACTGCTCTTTCAAATTGCAAACACACATGTGCACACAATACCCAAATATGTCTTCACTTGTTAGCCATATTTTTGTATATGTTTAGGGTTCTATTTTGCAAGCTATTACCGTTGCTTTCATCAGCAAAGATAATTCGCTTAACAGGATTCATAGTGATTCTTATTCTGCCTCTCTTCTGCTTGATTGCAAGCGTTACAGCTCTCTTTTCGTCTTTTTCAGTAGCGATGGAGGCCAGCCTGAGCCATGTTTATTAAAAACCCTTCTCCCTTTCTCAGTGAAGACACACAGACAGGCAGACAGACAGACAAGCACTTGCACAAAAGGCCTGTCGGATCCAAGGCAAGGGCAGAAGCAGTGAAGAGACTGTGGATCCTATATATAGCTGAGATTTGACAGGACATCCGAGAGGACAGGGAAGTCTAGACACAAATGACACAGCTCTTACTCACATTGTGTGTGTGTGTGTGTGTCTATGAGTTCAACATGGCCTTGTTATCTCACATTTCATTAGAAAGCCTGTGGCAAGATGTTCTATAATAATGTCACAAGATTGCATTGATATAACAGATATGATTGGATGGAAGGTTTGACTTATCAGCCAAACGAGTCGACTATGTCAAAGAGAGGAAGACAGTAAGAAGGAGAAAATGAGAGGGAAGGGGGGGAAAGGGTAGCGTAAGAAGAGATGTGAGGAAAGAAAACATATCAGAGAGAGAGAGTGACTCATCAGAAAAGGAATGTCCCATCTCTGCCAAAGGAACCACAGACACCACTGCAATGATCGCTCCCTCTCCAATACTTTAAATCATCCCCTCCCTCGCTCTCGTCGTCTCTTCCTCTCACACAATGGCCGTCTCTTTCTCCCTCCGCCTCTCTCCCATCCAACCAATAGAAGTTATCGCTGTTGTTTCCCGACATTAGCGGAGCATTCTTCTCTGACAGGGCATTGGTTTTGGATGGGGATGATACAGCGAGCTGACCACGGCTGGTGGACCAGCACTGCACCGCCAATGTTTGGAGCAAACACACACACAGGGCCAAGACTGCCTCTCTCCACTTGTTTTGCCAAGTCAGTGCAAAGCCAAGAGGCAAATTCCAGCACTGTGTGGTTTATCAAAGTTATACCGTTAAATTAATTTCTAGTCTACTAATAAAACTTTTTTTTTTATTGTTATTGCAGTTGTATGAATCACTGCATCACATCCTTAACCACAGATGTTAACTTGTTATTACTCCCACCACAGGATATGATGTAAACGCAAGGAACGTATCTGGTCAGGAGCCCGAATCACCACAATGATCTTGATTCAACATTCCTATCACCTGTCGTCCTGTGCACTCATCACACAGGAATGACTTTCATACGATTCACAGACTCTGGTCGACGAAGGTTAATTGTTACCGTAGAGAGGGTGGGGAAGTCTGTAAAAGCTATAGTGAGCAAGGCTTGCTGCAGTGTTTTATAGAGGAGGAGGGCTACCTCACCAGAAAAGAAGACCACCTCCGCTAACACGAACAGATTAATACACTTTATTAGGGCTGTCCTCGACCAAACACTTGTATGATTTTATCGACAAATCGATTAGCTGATTTAATCGACAGATCTGAGAGTTTCTCCACAAAGAATCACACAAAAGCACCACTATAAATCTTGTGTTTACCAGAGGTGGGCTCATACGTTTTTATGGAAATAAGTCATTTAGCATGAAAAAAACATAAAAAATGACTAATTGACAATAGACATCTTAGTCGACTAAGACCAAAATGACATATTAGTTGACTAATCGAAAAGGGCAGCCCCAGGAAACGTAGCAGGGGTACTATTTCCCTCAGCAAATTTCATACTGTGTCTATGTCAAGAGTGTGTCTACTGTTAGGCTGTAATCTACTAACTAAATCGTTCACAAGACGAGAAGTGTCAGGATCTGGGTGGTTTACCACCTCTGTTGGGGGAAACCCTGCTCAGTTTTACCATGACAGAAAAAGTTAGGTGCTTGAACATATGTAGGGCTGGGAATAACGATTATCAATTAATCTGACAATTATATTTTTGATTAATCAATTTATCATTCAATGTAGAAATTAGGGCTGTCCTGAATACCATTTTTTGGGCTTCAAAGCTTCTGTGAGAAATATTCAAAGGTATTCAAAGCTTTGTGACAGTGCCGTTGCCGCACTGCAAACACCCACCTCTACACATAACAAACAGCGATACCCGTCTGAGAATAACTAATAATAATTAATGTTGAATATTGATCATGAATAATGTTATGTATAATAATAATATAATAATGCTAATTTGGGATTTATATATTATTATTACATACTTGTGTATATGTAAAAGAAAATATAAATAAAAAAGCATTTGAATACTGATTTGGAGGTCGATTACCATGGCAACGGTAAAAGCTTTGAGGCATTTGGGTCAGCCCTAGTAGAAATGTCCAAATATATTCAGTTTGCAATGATGTAAAACAGAGAAAAGCTTTCTTGAAAATTGCTTAAAAATTGACTGAAATGATTAATTGATTATCAAAATAGTCGCAGATTAATTTTCTGTTGATCAGTTAATAGTTTAAACATATGACCAGGAATCAAAGGGTTAACACCGTAGCTCCGGTACAAGCCTATCACCATATATTGTCTGATAACAATGGTGCCACCTTCCTGCACATTTTGCATTTGGATTTATTGCAACACAGTCACCTCGTACAATACAAACAATATGCATGTATTTGTTGCATACTTCATCAACTGCCATACAAAATGCTTTCAGTTGTACACAACTGAGATCAAACAATTAAGTAGGAATGCATATAGTCTGAGCCTTTCTAACACACATAAAACAACATGCATGTACTGAGGCAGAAAGGCTGACCTTGCAGAAAGCTCCAGAGTTTAAATGTATGCAGTAAAGCAAGCTGCAATCTGCATTAGTGCCATGGTCTCTTGATAATGTTGATACCATCACCACTGGACAGCTAAATGCACCAATGTCAAAAGCATCTAGTGAAACCTTTGAAAAAAGTGAACTAGCTTCACAAAAATCACAAAATCTCAAATGAAAGCTGATGAAAGAAGTTGTAAACAAAGCATTACAGCCTTTTTCAATCTACAAAGTAACACAACCTAACACTCCCAGTCCCAAGATAATTGTGAGACATGCAACACAATGAGGGTTTATGCAAACCCAGCCTAATATGTTCTGGTACTGATTACTATCCTTCATCACAGGAATATGCAAAAACATTATATTGACCAGTCACTAATCATTGACAGCATTACAGTAATTGCGTGCATGTGAGATGTTTTGAATAGCATACAGCATGCTTTCTAATTGCTGCAAATATTTCACTTTGCATACCCTGCTCTTGTAGCCATTGGCTTCTTGCTCCTGCATATTCCTGATGCATTAGAGTTGCCTGCTATGAGCTGAACATCTGTCTATCTACTTAAGTGTTCCTAGTGAATGCAGCAAGGATGGAAGATAAGAGAAGACTACCAAGTCTGAGTCAATCCGTGTTTTGAGACAGCGCAGCAGAAATCCTTGAACTCGCTGTAGTGGGCCAATTTACAGAAGCACCTGGGCCTCTGGCCTTTACAGCCTCTTTCATCACATTCAGGCTTTCATAGTGCATGACGATGTGTTTGAAAGTCAGAGAGAGTAAGAGAGGACGGTCAGAGAGAGAGGGGCAGAAAACCCTTATGCAGCTGAACTGGGAGTGATGGGGGTATATGCTGTACGTGTGAAAGTGCAGCGATGTGGAAAAGACAACATCAGAAACAGAAACATATAAACAAAAGAGTGGGAAAGTGTGTGTATGTGTGAGCATGTGTGTGTGTGTGGGTGGAAAAACTTGTCTGTCCTCGCATGCTTCCACAGGTAATTTGTAGGCAGAATAACATGCATACTGACGATCCAATCACAAGGCAGACTTGACAGCGAGAAGACAGCCGATCAGCGAGGGCTGCCAGGAGCTGACACATTACACGGCACACACACGCACGCATGCGCGCAAAGAGAGAAAACAATGTGAGCAAAAAGAAGTGGTGAGCATGTGGGTGGAAAACTGTCAAAAAAAGGGAGAGAGAGTGAGACAGACAGATAGACGGAGCGACAGATAGAAAGAGAGAAAGGGGGCCCTATCATTCAGTTTCACACCCTGCAGGATGAACGGGGCCTCTGTGCTCCTTCTCTGTTCAAACACACCTCACGGCTGTCTGCTCCCTGCAACAACAATGCACAGATACACACACACACACACTTGCAGCCTGCCTGACAGTGGGCACAATAACCCTATTGAGAGGCATCGATAGGGGGCTGAAAGTGAAGAGAGTGAGCTAGAGAAAAAGATTGGCTACATACACATAAATACACACAAACAAACTGGTTATCTTGCCAACTTGACAGCCTGGCATGAATCTACTCTCTGCTGTCCTTAATTCATCATTCATCTGTCCAATCTGGTCACTCTACACACAAACATGCACATGCCTACACACCCACACAGTAGTTTGGTCAGGGGCGGACCAGTGGTTTTTGTTTCACAGGGGAAGCAGGGTGGTGATAACGGATCTCCATACTCTTTATCTGATTGCTCACACACACACCCACACCGAAACTCACACACACACACACACAGTCACAGAAGCCTGTACGCACATGCACACTTTCACCATCCTTTTTCATCAGCTGCTGTGCATGACTTCGACCACACACAGACTAACAGGTTGGCGCTGCAAGGCCAGAAAGTCCCAACACACACATTTATAGTCTGGACAACATAATTACATCCAATCTGCAGAGCACTTTGGGGCTCGCTGAGATATCCTGGGGTATTTTTGGGTGTCTGACATGCTCACAGCTTCACAAGGTGACGGCTTACATTACTGAATTTCTATTTCTGTCCATGTCCATATGCACTGTGTAAAGTATGGGTAAATGCATGTGTGTCTCTCCTAGGGGTGGGAAAAAATTAATTGCCAGAATCGATATATTTGCTTCATTTGAGTCTATGTGGAGGTATAAGGAAGTTACCGCTTTTATTGTTGTAGTCTGAGTAACGTGACGTCATATCCGTTCCGTATCTGTCAACCAAAACAAACCGCAGTTGGCCGCAACAAGGAAGTACATAACGGCGGAGGGTCCGCGTGGATACGATTTGAACCGTCACATATTAAATCCAAAGTGTACATACAGTAAAGTATGGAAACACTTTGGGTTTCACACATTGCCAGGAAAAGCAGAGCTAGACATCATGGCTAAAGCTACATGCTAACTCTGACATGGACAGGAAATGTTATCGTATGGTCAAGCCAGCCGCCACTCCCATCTCCGTGGTCAAATCGGCCGACGCTACAACTGTAGAGCACCCATATACTGACATTTATGTTAAATGCATTCAAACAGAGCTGACCATGGATGTATAAAGAGAACGGAGCAGATAGAAGAGCTAGCGACGGACATGGCCTAGTTAGCGGAAGTATAAACATATGACTAAGTCTGGTTTTCAAAATAAGGTGTTAACAAAGGGAACTGGATACAAAATACATATATAGAAATAAGATTGATTGGGTTGTATTCACCAGTAAAAAACATTACATGTCCCTTATAAATTAAATTAAATTTGGGGTTGCTGGAAAAAAATTAATAAATAATGCCTGACAATGACTGATATATTTGAATTCCGGACATCTCTGACTAAATATTTGCTGAAAGTCAAACATTTTAATGTATTAATTTAGATATTTTTAAAATTAAAGTCCCTAGAAGTGTATGATTCAACTTTTTCCCATGGTCTAGTGTTAAAAAAAGTTAACAAAAATCATAATATCAAATTGCAATACTTGTAGAATCCCAATACATATCGAATCGGCACCCAAATATTGTGATAGTATCAAATCAGGAGATAGGTGTATCGTCCCAGCCCTAGTCTCTCCTTTATTTTGCCTCTGTGAGAGAAGCTACCTCAGCAGAAGAGGGCCATCTTGAAACCGAGGCACTTTCATAACACCAAAGCTAAACAAACACGCACACACACACTAGAACTGCAGTGCTTGGCCCAAAACCCGGCCCATAAATGTCCAAGTCACTTTTTCCATACTCAGCAACTCCTGTATAGAAATGCTACAGAGGGAGGGAGAGTAAATAAAGAGGGACCGAGTAATGATGTGGAAAAAAAGTGCAGAAAGGGGGGGAGAGGGGCAGAATATAAAGCTTAACTTAACAGCCCAGGAGCCCTAAGCAATTAGCAATGACATCATGTTTCTACACACAGACACACACACACACTGCAGACCGAGGCCAGGTCTGGATGAAGAGCAAGCCAGCAGGGCGAGGAGGAGGCTGGAAGGATAGAGAGGGAGGAAGGCTGGCAGTGACGTTGGAGAAAGAGAGAGGATGACAGTGCACCATTTCAACTCTGGTGGTACAGTAACAGTCAGTGACACATTCATTCTTGTGGTTCACACTATTACTTTCAGCAAACCAATGCCGCAGTGTGAACGTTATAGAATCACCACAACCGCTGCCTAAAATAGTGAGTACCGGCTGTTTACCATCAGTAAAGTGTGTACACTAAATAGATAAATGACATTCATTCTGCTTTTTGACAAGTACGCTTTTTGCTTTACGAACACCACTCCTAATTGTACACACAAGAAAGCACATGCAAAACAAATGCACAAGAGCCGGTGTCACAAGGGGGGAAACCTCACTGGTGCACTCTAAAAACAGCAGACAGGTCCTTTGCTAATTCATGTTATTGTCAACAACTTCAATGTTTCCTACTCCCTCCACAGAAACACATGTAGTATACTATGTTAGCGGTGTCACAAGTTCTTACACTCTTACTACACAACAATATAGAGTACTGCAGGGATGACGCATTTTTGTAGGCCAACCGGGAAGTTAGCATCGCCCTGGGTTCCCTCGACAAAAAGCCAATGGGATTTTTCCATTGGGTTTTGGATTATAGCAGAAAATAAGCTCTGTGGCAAACACCAATTTATGATACTTGCCCATTTTGATCAGTAAGATAATCTCCACAAATACACCACTTTTATGACTTTTGAAGTGTGAATGCAATCACCAGAAGTAAAAAGCTAACGTTAGGCTATAAACGAACTACACTACGGTCGCATGAACGTGAGTATACACAACGAGGCTGTAAAGGCGGACGAGACGGCGTGATGACATTTAGTAGTCTCATTTAGCCACTTGTTAGCAACCGCCTTTTTTAAGACATGTAAAAGCTTCAAAATTCACGTGGGATATTTACTGATGTATTTTATATCGTAGAACAAAACATTAAAATCTCTTCAGCTTGTGTTAACCACGGACCTTATTTCAGGCATTTAACTAAAAACCCATCCAAAAAACCCATTGACTTCCAGACGAAAGAACCGGAAGTGCTAAACTGCTAACTCATTTCCGGGTTTTAGGACTCATTCCTGTAGCACTCTATATCCAGTCCTTGTGAAAGTTGATCAGCGCTCACCTGAAGTGAAGGTTTGTGAAAAGAAAAGTCAACAATAATTCTTCCTTTACATCTTCATTCACAGTAAGAACTCTATCTCTGCCCTCCCCCTACCTCCAAGAAAATAAAACAGGAAAGTTATTCACATCATTCTCTAGATCACGCGACATAAACAAGCCATTAAGTGGCTCCATGTTTTTATAAAACAAACAGGCGTATTATCTCAAGGGTCTGGTAGAAACTACCAGAGCAAAGGCTGGAAACGATTAGCTAACCTCGTCCAGTCAGCACCATGCACCGACACAAGTCTCAGCCTCACCCCTGGGGGGCCTGCATGGCCTATAGCCCCAGACTACTCCACATAATGTGAGCAAGTCAAGAGAATACCCTCCTTTATGCTTGTTTGTGTCACAATGAACCTCTTTATTACTTAAATTGTTGCTCAGCACAGAGACCTGCTCGGGAGCTGGAGCATCTCCGGAGAATAAGATCAACTGACCTGTCAGGCCTCAGGTGCTGAAACAATTAGTCGACCCATTAGTCAATTAACAGAAAATTAACGGAAAATCCATTTTGATAATAGATTAATTGTTTAAGTTATTGATAAAGCAAAGCAGCCAAACAATTTCTCATTCTAGCTTCTCAAATTTTGAGCGTTTTGACGATATTTTATATATAAATAGGGATGCACCGATATTGGATTGGATATTGGGCCAATACTGACTCAAATAGCTGGATTGGATATAGATGACAATAAAGCCAATCAGTTTAATTCAATTCTATGTTAATATACTATATTCATTTTATACTGGAATTTTAATTCCATTAAAAAGGTTTATACTTTTGTAGGAATTGTAATTCCTGTTCTTTTTGTAGATTTTTTACCAAGTTGCTGGTGTATTATTATTTTAATTAATAAATAACAATTCAGTATATGTATGTATTTCTTTGTTAGGAAAGCAATATTTAGGTCAAGCCTGATGTTGCCTTACACATAATGGAATGATCCCAGTCACTTCCTTACAGTGAGGCACACAGCTTATTAATTAAAACACTGGTATTGGATTGGTACTCGGTATCAGCCGGTATCGCTATTGGGACTGAAAAGGTTGGACCGGTGCATCCCTATATAAAACTGAAATTGACATATCTTTGGGTTTTGGTCTGTCAGTCAGAGAAAACAACCACTTTTACTATTTTCTGACTTGTTATACATTAAAGGGACTGTTTGTAACTTCCTACACGTATAAATCACCCTGGTCGGTGTCCCATGCGCTCGCATGTGCGTGCTCGCTTGTGGCTATGCTGTTCAGACTCAGACTCCAACACAAACTACACGGAAGCACCAAAACATCTTGGTTGTATCTAGTGAAGCCCGTCTAGCAAAACAGTGTTGGCAGCGGTCGGAGGACGCGGGGGAGACCGTAGCTATGGTCTCCAGGGCCGGAGTCTCTGCTGTACTCTGCTCCTCTGCCTGCCTGCTTGCCTTCACTCAGCTCGCTCCACCTCACGTTCATGCGCGCACACTACACACTGCAGAAGACTTCGTAGCTCTGAGAATATCTAGTAAATGTACAGTGGACGTTTGTGCAGAAATAAATGCTGCAGCTCCTCCAGACCAACAGAGGTTTCCCGTGTCTTGTGACACAGGCTCCGCAGCGAGAAACGTTATCGTCTCCAACCAAAACTCCGGTGTCTCCCCTGTTCCCTCCGACCAAGGTCGGGAGGCTGAAGCAGGAAAAGCCAACACTAGGATCAGCAGTGATTCATGGAGAGACTTTCATCTGGTCAGCTAACATTACTGCCAAGCAGGTGAAATATAGAGTGATATTGTGGTTTTAGCTGACGTGTGTCGCCTCACTGTTTTGAGCAATGCTCGTTCATGTCTATTAGAGCGAGCAAGCGCGAGCCCGACGCTGACTTTCGTTGACTTAACGGCCACAAGTGTCGCTGTTAACAAGCATTACTGATTCTTACAAACAGTCCCTTTAAGTCAAGCCTGATGTTGCCTTACACATAATCAAATGATCCCAGTAACCTCCACACAGTGAGGCGCACAGCTTATTAATTAAACACTGGTATGTGATCGGTACTCGGTATTGGATCGATATCGCTATCGGGACTGAAAAGGTTGGACCGGTGCAACCCTATATAAAACTGAAATTGACATATCTTTGAGTATTGGTCTGTCAGTCAGACAAAACAACCAATTTTACTATTTTCTGACTTGTTATACATTAATAATGAATAATTGGATGATGGGGAAAAAAACAACTTATTCATGGTCACAAACAGCACACAACTCACTGGTGGAGATGGAGAGGGAGGTCAATCTCTCTTCAATCCCTTAGAAATGCATATATTATGATAGCTACTGTATGTGATGGTGTTTAGAGGTGTGAGGTTTAGCTAGTTAATTAAACATTTTCCATTTTGTCTGGTGGTTGGTTAACTTCTGATAAATAAATTACCAACTAGTAGTTGGGTTTACCAACCACTTACCTGCTCATAGGCCTGCTACATAAAGAGAGCACAAGTTAAAGGGTGGTGAGGTTTCACAAATATTACTATAAATATATGTTTTCCTCCATTAACATCCCCCCAATATCACGTTAACAGCAGTAGTTAGCTAACCTTGTATAGTAGCGGTAGTTAACGGCTGGCTGCTCGCGCGACAACCAACGTTCCAGTAACGGCTGGCTGCTCGCGCGACAACGTTCCAGTAACGGCCGTTCTCAACCGTTACATTCCCTGTGACACTACCACCGTTAGAACTCATTCAACGGTCACCAACAGACACAACAACATCTCCCACATTAAACTCAAAAGGAGTCCTGTAAATGCCCTCATCTGCCGCCGTCGCAACCTCCCCAGTCTCCTCTCTCTCTCCACCCACCATCCCGGACTTGTTTGCAACACAGCGGGCCCCTCAGATGCCAAAGCAATGGTGTCTGTCGCCTGGAATAATATAGAAAGTTAACTCACGTTTCCGCTCTAATTCGAGGCTGTAGCGGCCACTACTCTCCGTATTCAAGGCGAAAGATTCTCGGCATACCACATCACTCACCTCCTTTCCAGTGTGTTCACGTCCTCCTCGCTGCTGCTGCTGTCTTTTTTCTCTCCTCCCCTCCGTTTTCTCTCTCGGCTTGTTCCTTTTTCCCCCCCCTCCTCCCAGATGCCGCTGCTCTCCGACAGGGGGAACCGGGCGACGCTGCTCCGGAAGCAAACGCTCCTCTGTGATTTGTTTTCTTTACTTAATCCTATATCCTCCTGGCAACAGAGTTAAAAAAAAGTGTCTTCCAATTACTTTTTTGTGATTTCCTTCCTATTTAGGGTTAAAAGAAAATCTTAACAATTTAGGCTTGTTAAACTTTATTTTTATTGTCCACTGTAGTGGACTACAGGACTATTTCAGTGTGAAAAGAATAAAAAAAATGAACAGATTATGGCTGTAGAGTGATATTAAAGGGACTATTTGTAACTTTCAGAAATGCTTGTTAGCAGCGACACCTGTGGCCGTCAAGTCAACGAAAGTCAGCGTCCTGTTGCTCGCGCTTGCTCGCTCTACATAGACATGAACGAGCATCGCTCAAAACAGTGAGGCGACACACATCAGCTAAAACCACAATATCACTCTATATTTCACCTGCTTGGCAGTAATGTTAGCAGACCAGACAAAGGTCCCTCCATGAACATGATTTAGATCTTATCCTAGTGTTGGCTTTCTTTTCCTGCTTCAGCCTTGGAGGCTGAAGCAGGAAAAGAAACGTTACCGTCTCCCAACCGCAGCCGCAGGGAGACACCGGCACCCGGTCGGAGACGATAACAAAATGTCCACTACAGAGGACACATGTCAATGGGCTGGGTCTCAGGAGGATATAGTGGTCCTACAAATTACATCTTTTTTTATTTTATTTTTTATTTATTTGCACATATATAAAGCTGCACAAAATCCAGTCAATGAAAAAAAAAACAAGAAATGTGTCAGGAGAGGTCAAGAAGCCACAGGCTTATACAAAGGACCTCCCTCCAACCCCAGGAGAGAGAAAAACAATAACAAAAAAGGAAGAAAGATCTAAACTAACATAATTTTAAAAATACAACAAAAGTTAAACAACAACAAGAAGTACACAAAATGTGCAGAAAACCCTTACCAAACAGTGGAAAACAATCCAATAAAAACAATGAAATACATACAAAGAACAGTACAGAAAAAAAGAAAATATATCTAAACATATCTAAAGATAATTAGACATCATGAATTAAATGGGATGATAATTTCCTTTTAAAATGTTCTAAGGATAACGAGCTCTTGATGACATGTATTTTGGTGTTCCATATTTGTACACCACGATACTTTAATATAACTAATCAAAGAAAATGTCATTATACTGAAGGACATTTGTAAACTTGAATGTTTTCTATGCTTTGACTTGACCTAACTAACCTGACCGATATCAAGACAAGTATACAGAAAAGTCTAAGTATACTTGGCTTATACTGACAAGTATACAGAAAAGTCTAAATGTACTTGGTTTATACTGATAAGTATACAGAAAGGTTTCAGTATACTTGGCTTATACTGACAAGTATACAGAAAAGTCTAAGTATACATGGCTTATACTGAGAAGCATTTAGAGAAGTCTAAGTATACTTGGCTTATTCTGACAAGTATTCAGAAAAGTCTAAGTATACATGGCTTATACTGACAAGTATTCAGAAAAGTCTAAGTATACTTGGCTTATACTGACAAGTATACAGAAAAGTCTAAGAATACTTGCCATCAAATAACAAAATATCAGCCTACAGATAAACTCTATTATCAGTTTGTAATGGTTGTTATGACCCAATTTTCTACCTACTGTAGTAATAATAATAAAAGGAACTACAAGCTGACTTATTGCCTTGCTGTATTGGTAATACATTTATGGATAATAAAGCAACATTCATATTTGATTTTTCCAGTCCCTAGCCCACTCATAACTACAAACGGAACAATATACAAAGCCATCACATATGACAGCATCTGCTAGCATTCAGTATCGCAGCTATTTACCCTTATTGACTAAGAACAACTTAAATAGTTTTTAGTTTGAAATGAGCACATCTATTGTTTGGGGAAATTTAATTCAACAAGATTCACTGTGTAAACTCAGCAATTATTTAAAAAAAGAAAACAATGTGTAGGGGGTAAATAAATTACTGTGGTGATCAGTATCTCCATGCATAGGGAGGAACCTGTAGCCAACTTAAACTTAATAAACTTTTGGCCTAATTTAAACCTGGCAGTATTCAAGTCTCAAAAAAGGCTATGCTATACATGCATTGTGTGCACTTTATATTTAATTTATCCTGCCCTCTCCTTGCTGAAAACAGAGTGGCATCAAATCTCATCAGGCCGCAGTCCCAGAAGACTTAGAGCATTTTATTATTGTCCATTGTGGAGTTGCATGTGGGATAATTGATTATAGGCCTACCTTTGAGCTTCTTCCAAGTCTCTGCAAGATGATTTTCATAGCATACAGAAATGAATGGGAAGCAATTGGTGCCTGGAAGGTAGGAAAGGGATGAAACAAATTGTAAAATAATTGGCAACATTGTATAGGCTACATGTTTTGTAGTTAATGGTCTAAAAGTGCAAAACCACAAAGTAATTACCGTTTAAATTTGTTGAAATCTGAATAGGCAGAGTCCAGTTTGGACTGCAGGCACAGAGGCCTAGCTGGTGTAGCCCATATGTGCAAGGTGGGGCACATACATGAGACACAAGCAGCCAACATGTGCATAAAAAAACACATCACTGATTACATTTTTAGTCAAAACATATGTCATGGAGTTTGGTACAGACATTTGTCTTCCAAGATGAATCATAGTGGCTTTGGTGACCTCCTGACTTGTCCTCTAGCGTCATCAAGCGGTCCAAATTTCCACTTGTCGATCATTTATGACAACATTTAAAATTAAAGCCCACATTTCCCTTAGCCGTACGATTATAGCTATATATGCTAATATAATTGTACTGGTTATATTCTGTTTACTTGAAGCCAAACATAAAATTACTCTGTCATGGAAATCCATAAATAGACTAAGCAAACAAAGTTGGGTTGATGGATTGTTGCATTGTCTGACTATGGAGAAACTTACAAGACTTTTTATAAGATTTAGGATTCATGAAATTTCTGGATTGGGAATATTTTGCTAAGACCTTGTTGCGAACTACTGTTATTTTATTTATTAATTTTTTCATTTTTGATTTCTGATTGGTTTTGTTATTATTAAGCGTCTGATTTTTTTCCCACCAAGTAGTGATCTTAGTATCTTGTCAGCAAGTACGACTGCAGAATGTGCCTTACTTACATTATATTCAAAATGACTTTATGTGTTGTGTTTAGGTTTGCCTTTTTTGTGCACCTTGTGAATGTGCAATGCAATGTGAAGTGTATGCTTTTTATGTTATGAGATGAATTCATAAACATAATTGTCAATATTGATATATATATATATATATATATATATATATATAAAATAAATAAATGCATTTATTATTTTAAATTTATATATAGAAAAATATATGTAGAAAATATATATATATAATAAATAAATGTATTTATTATATTACATTTTTATATATATATAATATTTATTAGATATTTATATATATATATATATATATATATAGTATATTTATTAGATATTTATATGTATATAAATAAATATACATATGACCATGAAGTCTTGTTTAATTTCTGATTTCTGATGCAAATAGTACCCCACTCATACACTCATACAGTACAGGGCAGTACAGTCTAATAAAACTCTAATAAAATGGTGACACCTGGTGGTTAGACTTATTTACTGCATTGTCTGTATGGTAATACTGTATGTGAGAAGATGGCATTATTCATACTATTACCCACATAAATGGGTTCCACTTTGTGTCAGTTTTAGTCCCTATTGTAGTGCAATAACCAAAACACCAGAGAAATACTGGCTAAACAACATAGTACATGTGAAGGTTGTATAAGTTTAAGTAACCCCACGTTTTACTTTACAACGAATACATCTCCATAAAGATATTGCGTAATACTGAATATTGCAACTTCATAAACATATGCACACATAAAAAGAGATGCTGTTTTCATCCTCTCTTCCGTAGACTGCATAGAATCTATCTTCATGTTATTAAAAGGTGCAACTGAACAGGGATTTGTACCACAGATTCCTAATCCAGCGGATACTCCCAGGGCAGGATATGTTTTTTGTCCACCAAAAATAATAACAAAGGTATACGTCATTTATTTCAGAATGATATTGTTTGTGTGCCTTATGTTGTCAATTACTGGAACAACCTTGTAAAAGACCTCAAGTTGAAGAACATCTGGACTCTACCCTATAAGTGTCTTTTGACAAACAAAATAAGAGAAGTAACCTTTAAAATCCTTTACAGATATTATCCAGCAAGTCATTATCTTGTTAAGTTTAAACAGGACATCAATGTAAACTGTTCATTCTGTGATGTACTCCCAGAAACTCTTCTTCATTTATTCTGGCACTGTGACCATACCAAAAGGCTTTGGAAGGAATTGAGTAGATGAATTATTTATAATATTGACCCTGATTTTATTCTATGTCTAGAGAAGGTTTTGTTGGTTTCCATAAAGGTAACAGTAAAATCAAAGAACATTATATTATTAATCTGATTATTCTCTTAGCTAAATTTCATATACATAAATCCAAATTTAGTCAATCTAAACCTTCATTTTTTTGTATTTGAACATGAAACCAAACAATACATTAACTTGATTCTCTCCTTCGAAAACAAAAAAGGCTATTAAGATGGTAACTTTATGCACCTCCTTTAATATATTTATCTAAATGTTTATTTTCCCTGGCTTTGTACTTGTAAGCTGTTTATCCCCTGGCATCTGTTATTTTAAGATAAGATAAGATAAAATGAACCTTTATTAATCCCCGGAGGGAAATTCAGTCGTCAAAGCAGCAACATCAGCAAACAGAGTGAAACACAGGAGAAGTAAAGGTATACAAAAATTATAAAAACAATAATAGAGATATAAAAGATACAGAGTGAATGGGTGAACATAGTGTTTAAAGTCCGTTTATAAATAAATGTAGTATGTACAATAAATAAATGTAATATGTACATATGTGCAGTCTGTAAAGTGGTATATAGTGTAAAGTGCGCCAGTGGTTAGAGTCCAAGATGGTTGCAGATAGTGCATGTTTAAAGGTAGATAGTGCAGGTTTAAAGGCAGATAGTGCGTGTTTAAAGTTCTAAAAGTCCTCATAGTTCTCATATGGGGGTCATCCTTGGTTGTGGAGCTTTATTGCTACCAGCATGAAGGACTGACCCAGGCGCTTTGTGTTGTGCCAAGGGGGGATGAGTCTGTGGATGAAGGTGCTCCTCATCTTGACTAGCTCATCATGGACGGGGTGGGAGGGGTTCTCCAGGATAGTGTCCAGCTTCCTCCTCATCCTCCCCTCTGCCACCACCTCCAGATCGTCCAGTTCAGATCCAACCACAGAGCTATAGCCTTCCTCACCAGCCTGTTCAGTTTGTTGGCATCCCTTGTGTTGGTGTTACCCCCCCCAACATGCCACGGCAAAGAATTCAATTCAATTCAATTTCAATTCAAATCACTTTATTTGTCCCCGAGGGGCAATTGTAGAGGCTCGTAGAGTAGTACAATTAACAACACAATACAGGAAATTTTGAAACATCTTGAAAGTTAAAAATACTATAGTTGGATGAGTAGAGGGACAGGGATGGTTGAGAGTTGAGGAGCAGGACAGCCTTGGGGACGAAGGTTGCCCTTCTCCTCTGTGTCCTGCAGCCTGGGCAGCGAAGCCGGCGTCCTGCAGGGAACTCAAATGCAGGGCACTCAAATGCAGGGAACAGGACGTGTGAGGGGTCCTGTAAGATCCTGCTGGCTGACCTTAACATCTGCTGCTCACATAGGGTGGAGAGAGCTCTAACAGGAAGTCCAATAATTTTGGAGCAGACTTTGACTGTGCTCTGCAGGCGGTTTCTGTTCTAAAGGCTGATGGAGTGGAACCAGCAGGTGATGGAGAATGTCATGATGCTCTCAATGAAGGAGTAGTAGAAGGTCGTGAGGATTTCCTTGCTGACCCCAAAAGAGTTGAGCTTCCTCAGGAGATATTGCCGCTGCTGGCATTTCCAGGTTATCAAAGATTGTGCCCAGGTACTTATACTCCACAACAGTCTCTACAGGCTTCCCGTGGATAGTAGTGGTGACTGCCGCAGCCAGATCTCTCTGCTTGTTGGAGAATGTCACAACCATCTTTCATGGAAAGAAGAGGACACTGGCTACTACAGACTGGTAAAACATTTTGTTCATATTGTGTCTTGTTGTTAATTTTACAGTTTTGCACATCTCTTTGTAATTGACCTGTATGACCGATTTGTGAAATAAAGGCAAAAAAAAAAAAAAAATAGTCTATCTCCATCTCCCAGCTGTAACTCCTCCGGTCCGCCAGGTGGCGCTGTCCGGGCACCGTCACCGGTTTTTGACCAATCATCTCTGCCCAGCAGTTTGAACAAGAAGCGGGCAGCGGAGTCATCTCATCCGGATAAACAATGACCGAGATATAAATATATAAAGATAAGGAATAGATAACGCGATCGATCATGGAAACGGGTTAAAACAGCTTAACGTTGATTAAATGAGTTTCATTGATCAGTGTTGATCAGATTGAAGTGCGGTGATATAACTAGCACAGTTAGCAGCTATCTGACTACTGACGGATGTTAACGTCTCATCTGAGTTAGTACCGTTAGATGCTTTTGAACACTCCTTTGCCCGTTGATATAACTATAAGCTTTGGACTATTAGCACGGTTATATCGGTAGTTTCAACTATGAAGCCATTTAAGCCGGTGTTTTTGAAGACGTACGGCCGGGAGAAGCGTAAAGTGTCCGCCTGGATCTCACCGGACAACCGCAAGCAGGCCTTCGACAGCACCCGATCTACAGACGGAGACACCTCCGTCTATGAACCCGCTAAACCCCGGAGGAAGACGAGGTATGTTCAAGAGACACTTGCAGCTCTGGTGAAATCGCTGCAGTCCAGGTTGTCTGTGTGTAAGTGTTTTGTATGAGCAAGTTTTAATGTTGTTAATTTATGTGTTGTCTCATTTGTCTCATCTCTATGTGTTTTACCAGGTCTCCCTTGTAAAAGAGATCTTTGATCTCAATGGGACTAACCTGGTTAAATAAAGGACAATAAAATTAAATAGTCAAAAAGGGTTTTAACAAGGTTTTGGCTAAATACTTGGATTTTTAATGGCTTTCATTAAGTTAGACTTGACCTAACTAACCTGACCAATATCAAGACAAGTATTCAGAAAAGTCTAAGTATACATCGCTTATACTGACAAGTATTCAGAAAAGTCTAAGTATACATGGCTTATACTGACAAGTATACAGAAAAGACTAAGTATACTTGGCTTATACTGACAAGTATTCAGAAAAGTCTAAGTATACATGGCTTATACTGACAAGTATACAGAAAAGTCTACGTATACGTGGCTCATACTGACAAGTATACAGAAAAGTCTACGTATACGTGGCTCATACTGACAAGTATACAGAAAAGTTTAAGTACACATGGCTTATACTGACAAGTATAAAGAAAAGTCTATGTATACATGGCTTATACTGACAAGTATTCAGAAAAGTCTAAGTATACTTGGCTTATACTGACAAGTATACAGAAAAGTCTAAGTATACTTGGTTTATACTGACAAGTATACTTAAAAGTCTAAGTACACTTGGCTCATACTGACAAGTATACTTAAAAGTCTAAGTATACTTGGTTTATACTGACAAGTATACTTAAAAGTCTAATTACACTTGGCTCATACTGACAAGTATTCAGAAAAGTCTAAGTATACATGGCTTATACTGACAAGTATACAGAAAAGTCTAAGTATACTTGGCTTATACTGACAAGTATACAGAAAAGTCTAAGTATACTTGGCTTATACTGACAGGTATACAGAAAAGTCTACATATACTTGGCTTATACTGACAAGTATTCAGAAAGGTCTAAGTATATCTGGCTTATAGAACCCGCAAAACCTAGGATAAAGATGAGGTATGTTCAAGAGCCACTTTAGTCAGAAAGGGTTTCACAAGGTTTTGGCTATATACTTGGATTTTTAATGGCTTTCATTAAGTTAGACTTGACCTAACTAACCTGACCGATATCAGACTCAGCATCAGCTTTAATGACCGAGTACACATACAAGGAATTTGACAGTAATTTGTTGCTCTCAATGTACACAAGTTACACAGAAATAGACATAAAAACAAGGACAACAAATCTGAACAAAGGTAAACATAATTATTTGACAACTATAAACATGTATGTGCATATATAAATATATACATTAAAAGGCCTACACTGAAATTTGTAAACAGTAAAACAGTCGTGCAGAGTGCAAAGGGTACACTATCGGTCGCCTTCTAGTCTCAAAAATCTATTACTGGCCAGGCTCTTCTTCAAGTACACAATCCCCTGGCGGTTATAATGCCACGGTGCCAAAAGTGTAAAGAAACATATATCTGAACTATGCTGAAGCAGCAGTATGCACACAGTTTGTAGACACAGAGAAATACACAACAAACAATGCCACCCTGTGGACAGCTGATTTCATTTGACAGAAGTAAGTTTGCTACTAAAATACCCAAGACAACCATTGTAAGCCAATCAGTTTAAAGCATTTCCTGACCGACTTGCTCTCATGTTCGATATCGTATCCTCCTGCCCCCTAACTAACGTGTTCATCTGTTTTTCGTGCCACAGAGAGAAGAGGACTTGTGCTGTTGGTGGTAGAGCGGGGCGTGCTGCCAAGAAAAAGGCCATGCTAGGTCTGGCTGAGAAGAACTATGATGAGGAGGATACATCTTCTTTTTCTCCTCAGCCTGCCCAGCAGAGCAAGACAACCAGGTCTGTGAAGAAACATGCAGCTGGATATTTTGAGTGATTTCATTAATATCCATTTTGTAATAAGTAAACTGTTATTAATTAAACAATTATAGATTCTCAACCTGAAAATGACTTACGGAGAATACACTTTACTAATCGGATTTTATGATATTTTGTCCATCGCAGCAGCGTAGACAAAATATCCTTCAGTTTCTTTGCATCATTTAATGTCTTAAAGTTTTTTTTTTCCTGACCTACTTGCTCATGCTCCATATCCTCCCTTGCTCATCAGTTGGTTTTAATCTTTTCTTTATTATTAGAGTGAGGAAGACTAGTGTAGCAGTCCGTCCTGCCAAGAGAAAAGCCATGTCATGTCTGACAGACACCAGCAGTGATGAGGAGAACATCCGCCGGCCCTCTCCTCCCCGTCCTCAGCCCGCTCAGCAGAGCAAGACGACCAGGTCTGTGCACAAACACGCAGAACACATTATGAAAACACAAAGGATTGTCAGCATCTACGGAGTTTTGTGGTTCTATTTTTGTATGTTACTACAACAGTTGACATTACTGGTAATAACAGAGGACTTGTGCATTCAAGCAGATCCAACTGTTTTCATCAGTTCCTACAATACCCACAATGCATTGTAAATGCTGCATTCTGAGTTCTCGGATCAAGGGCTGCTTTTTTAAAATTAATATCAAATGGCAAAAATACTGACCAAAATAATATCCGTCAGTGGCTCCCAGAGCACGACAGAGAACATAATGCCTTTAAATCAAGTTTATTACTCAAAGTAAGTCTTCAGCTAGTCAGTCTGTTGATCCCCTCATTAATTAGCTGAGGAGTGTCTGCTACCTAAGGCTGCACTCAGACCGACTTCGGCTCTGTAAGAAAAAATTCAGACTTATTCATTTGAGCCAGTCCGGCAGCGCAGCAGGGAGGCGCCGACGCTGAGGGCAGCAGCAAAAACTTTTCTTTAAAAGTTTAATTTGGCTCAACTGTTGCTGCAATGTAACATCATCAGGCAAGATGATGCTTTGGCTTATTAAATACATGCAAGCGTACATTCATGGTGGATTAATTTGTAACATGATGGTATTTTTGCTGTTTACCTTGCAGTCGTTGTGACAAAAGATAAAATTGTTGCTGCTGTGATAACTTTAAGGAGTTGTAAAATCCTATCTGAGTATTATAAACATTCTGCGGTGTTTTGGTGTCTATTAAGAACGGCTGTCAATCAATTAAAATATTTAATCGCAATTAATTGCATGATTGTCAATGATTAATTTTGTATCTGTTCAAAATGTACCTTAAAGGGAGATTTGTCAAGTATTTAATACTCTTATCAACATGGGAGTGGGCAAATATGCTTGCTTTATGCAAATGTATGTATATATTTATT
>CAKALU010067686.1:9045-41805 GCA_916700995.1 Hozukius guyotensis | reverse complement strand
TTGACTATGACTTGCCCCAAACTGCATGCGATTATCATAAAGTGGGCATGTCTGTAAAGGGGAGACTTGTGGGTACCCAGAGAACCCATTTTCATTCATATTACTTGAAGTCAGAGGTCAAGGGACCCCTTTGAAAATGGCCATGACAGTTTTTCCTCGCCAAAATGTAGCACAAGTTTGGAGCGTTATTTAACCTCCTTTGCGACAAGCTAGTATCACATGGTTGGTACCGATTAATTCCTTAGGTTTTCCAGTTTCAGTATCTGCGCTTTAGATTTAAATCTGAGCACGCTACAACCTAAAAATCACAAGTTGCGTTAACGCATTAAAGAAATTAGTGACGTTAAAACAAAGTTAACGTGTTGTTATCACGTTAACTTTGACAGCCCTACTATTAAGCCTTCAAACGCATTAATCTAACGCCCCCACCAAAACAGCCTCCTGCACTGTTTTAATGCAATGCTGTTTTCAGTCTGAACGCCCACTATATTGTCCTCAGTAATTGCTGTAACCATTAGCTTTCTCCCCCTCCTCTTCTTCTTCTTTTTCTCAGTTTTCATCTTCCTTCTGCGGGCCGCTTTGTAACCCGCCGCAGACGTGCTGCTGCCACCAAACCCAAACTCCCTAAAGCAACGTTCAGTACGCTCAACTCTTCAGATGACTTTTCTTCTGGTAAAAGTAGGATTCTTCGGCCTGCTAGGAGGAGGGTCGCCCCAGCATTTGTGTTGTCGAGTGCGGAGAACTCGGTGAACGCCGCAGGGACTGCCAGCTTTGCCACCAACCCCTTCCGAGAGATATCCCTCAATGAGCTGATAGATCACAGCCTCGGATCCTGCTCCAGGAAACCCATCTTTTGCTCTACACCCTCAGCAGGCTCCTTCAGCAAACGGCCACGCCTTAAACCCTCGTCTATCAATGATCAATCCTCCAGCCCTCCGTCCATGTCGGAGAGTTGTATAGGTGTCTTGAGCACATTCCAAGAAGACATGGATTCACTGGGTAAGCCCGTCGCCGCGCAAAGTTCTGCAACACCCATTGAGCTTCATTCTGAGGAGAAGCCGCAGTCGAGCCTCGGTGAGCAAGAACCAGACCTGCATCACCATGAAGACCCTTCTGGTGATTTGTTTATGGAGCCCAAGAGAAGCAGCTGTAGCGAGGAAGCCAAAAGCCACAGTGAAGACGTAACCACCGAGAATGTTGGGGACGTACCAAGCGTGAATCTGCTCTCTACAGATGACAGTGAAAGCAGCAGTCGTTTTGTGTCAGCAGCAGAAGGGTTAGAGTGGCTGATAGAGGCTCTGAAGGAGAAATGTTTGACCGAGCGCTGCACCGTGCAGCTGGAAAGAGTGGACAACCTCACTGTGTCTCAGCTATGCAGTCAGATGACCTACTCATCCTGTTTGGGACATTCAAGCTCAGCCCACAGCCGGCAAACAAATGACCACCTTTCACAGTCTTCAGAACCATCATTTCATCTTCATTTATCTGTGACGGACATTAAAACCAGTGATTATTTACAATCAGTAAATAGTTTCGAGTCTTCTGAACATGCAGCTTCAGTGACTGACAGTTCACCGTCAGCTGAACACACGCAGGAATCCATGGAGCAGTCAGCATCGGTACTTGATGTCGAATCTACCCACCACAAAGACAGCAGCGTTGAGTTTATCACGGAGACACAATTACCAGCCAGCAGCACTGTGCAAACACGGTTCGCTGTAGCAGTAAAGGACGAATCTCTTACTAAGAAATGCACCGTTCAGCTAAAGAAAATGGCTTTACTGTCAGATGCAAACAATTCTGAAAATGAGCATACATGTAACATTGAGGACCCAGAAGATCTCACATGTTCAGGAGAAATCACTGAGAGAATGATGGCGTCTGTCAGACGGTCAACAAACAACAGCAGCCCGGTAGCTCAGACGGAAGAGAAGGCAGCGGTGCTCACAACGATGCTGAAGGAGAAATGTCTAACGGACAAAAGCATTGTTAAGATAGAGAGAGTGAGTTTATCACAACTGAAAGAAATTCTGCAGCTCAGAGACGCAAAACTGAAATCCCCCACAGATGTTTCAGACTCGGCCAGTGATGACCAGACCCAGCACGGCCACCAGTCTGAGAGCGACACTAATCACTGTAAGGTTTCTGCCGTGAAAGTTGACATGAAAAAGAGAGGCTCAACTAGCTCTGAAGACAAGATTGCTTCAGACAAAGAAGGAGTAAAGAACAACGTTCCCCACAAAGGAAAGAAGACGTCTCTGGCTCCTAAAGAGAAGAAGAGGAGGAGCACGTCTACAGACCGGTCTGGGACGACCAGGAAGGCGTGCGTGAGCGGTCTGAGCGTGAGCCGCTGGAAAAACAAAAGCAGCGCCAGCACACACATGTTCAGGAGCAGAACTAAGGCTGTGGACTGCAGCATCGACGAGCTGATCTCCACACAACACAAGCAGCCGAGGGTGAGAACAATACGAACACAGCACAGTACTGCGGAAACATTATGTTCATTCTAGGGCTACACCATTATGGCCAAAATGATAATCACAATTATTTTGATCAATATTGAGATCACGATTATTTATCACGACTATTCATTGATTTTAGCGGCAACATATTTTTATTGCACTTACACATTGAAATAAACAGAGTGCTGCTTTCACTTCCATGCTGTGCTACATTCCTGCTTATGTACAAATTAGGGCTGCACGATGTTGGAAAAAACTGACATTGCAATATATTTTTTCTGCTATATCACCCTACCCTTTTACTAGCTACATTTTTTTTAAGTAAAATGCATCAATCTGGTGCACTTGAGATCTAAATTGGGAACATTAAGAGGCTAGATAAACAATTTTATGCTCTCAATTAAATCATGAACACATTGGTTGTATAAATAATACAAAAAAAACATCTTGATTGCCGGCTGGTGGGTAGCTGTTAGTTTAGGAAGTGCTTAATTTGATATGCAGCAGAGTTTTCTACGAGCAGAACACACATTTTAATGTTCATTTAATTGTGGGAATGCCAAAATCGTGATCGGGATTAATATTCGATTAATTGTGCAGCCCTAGTTCATTCACTGAATGTTTATTGACAGATTTGATTATTGGTTAGCCATTATCAGACATAATAAGCAATGCAGAAACTTAATTTTGGGCTATCAGAACTAACGATGGACCTTCCAACTAAATTATTAGTTTGATGAAAGAAAATTGAAATGAAAAAGTATTTGTCAGCTCCTTTCAACCAGATGCTGCTGTGCACCGGTGGTATTTAACAATGTGGTTGTCGAGGAAAAATTAAGTCATGCAGGCAGGTAGCACTGGAGTCTTTTAATACCTCAATTCAATCAAAGTTCATCAGCGGGGTCCCTATTAATGATATTTTCAAGTGGTAATATTTTTTATATATTCCTGGTAAAGAGGACGTTTAGCACCACTTTAATGTTTCTTCCTGTGGCTCTCTGCAGGTTTTATGACACAAGAACATGTTTAAACATCACCCAATTTGTCAAATATGTATTATTATCAGAGACAATGTTGGTGTCTATCCATTAAATACAGTTTTCACCTGAAAGGTTTATTGTACATACATGTAGAGAGTCTGAGGTTAAATAATTCTTTTGGGCTGATCAGGAAATATCCGTGATTTTACATATCCGCATTAAATGTGATGCTACGTGATGCCGTACAAGCCAGGTTCTAATGAAGTCCAAGATTCACGTCGCTTCCTTGATATACAGTAAGGCTGGTGAATGGAATTTTGTTTGTGAAGTTCATTTTAGAAACTACCGCAGCAACAAGGACACTTTCCAGATAAAGTGTCCTTGTTACTCCACGGACCACAGAAAGTTTTTGTTAATAAAAACAACCTTAACCATGACCTTGTTAGTTTTTTACCTTCAGTGGAAATTAGTTCCTTAACTCTTGACAAACAACCAAGTACATATTGTTGGGTTTTTCAGAAGTGTTTTTTTTATTGATGTGAATACCACAAAATAATTCTCAACCTGGGCAAATAAAACCTCAAATTATCTGCATGGCAAAGTTAAAGGGATAATATTCTACATACATGTTTTTGGACCAACTTAAACGCCGCACACAAAATGATTTTGGTTTAAAGTGTATTGTTTTTACTTCTACTACAATCCACCCAACTGTAATTGAATGTATTGAATGTTAATTGTTTGTGACAAACTGTGCTATCCGTCCTGTGTGTAGGAGTTGTTGGGAACCACCGTGAATTTCTCCACCCCGGTGAGAGCGAGTCGGCTCAACCTCTCGTCTCTGTTGGCTGACTTCACACCGAACACGCACACCTGGAGTCGGCTCAAAGCTGCCCTCTCTGTTCATCGCAAGAACAGGGGTAACACACACACACACGCACACGCACGCAGAAGTTATAATTTTTCACGATTGTCACTCGATTGTTTGGAACTATTTGTAAATTTAATTTTAAGCTGCCACTTCAATGACTGTGTCCTTTTTAATTTTCCACGCCTCTTATCCCTCATTCCCTCTCGTTAGTGCTACTCACTCCGAGCGCTTCACGTCTGTCAGCGTCAGGCTCACCTGTCAGATCGCAGTTAGCAGACATCAGCCGGGACCTCTTTGCCACACCCTTTCGAACGCCGCTCCGGAAACGCCTCCCGTCACAGCTGCTGAGCCATGATTCTCCGGTACAGTATACACACATTCATGAGAAAGAGTCATGATTTTCAAGTTTGTACTACTTCCTCTCTACATGCTTGGTGTTTGACTGTGAATGTGTTACACCTGATGGTGAACGTGTGTCACCTCCTCGCTCCTGTCTGTTGTCACAGGTTGTGTGCAAGGAGGATGCAGATCTGTCGGATGAAGAGAAGGTGTGTGCCGAGTGTGGCCAGCCGCGCCCTCTGCCCTGGGAGGAGTGTATACTGCCTCAGCGTATGAAACAGTGTGTGAAGATCGGGGAGGGGACATTCGGGGAGGTCTTCTCCACCACCAATTCCTCAGGAGACACTGTTGCACTCAAAGTAAGTGTGTGTGCATTACTTTGCGTGTTAGGCGCTGTATTGTTGAAGATCTAACAATGTGATATAAACCAGATTACATCTTAAGTGTTACAGTTTAAAGTGGGCTTTATGTTCAAAGACGGGGGGGACTAAACTCAAGGATCACCTAATTTAACCTAAATTTAACTTAACCTAACCTTTTTTTAGCGCTTTTGACCGTATTCCGTCAGTGAATGAAACTTGCTCAGGTGTCATCACACAACCTAATAAATGCGGATTTTTGGTCACAAGATAACAAGTGGTTGACGACACCTGAGCATATGTCATTTGCTGAAGAAGGCTGTGGGAAACGGTTGAAAGCTCTAGGGGGGGGGGGGAAGCCAGTGAGTGTACCTTGAGTTTTAAATATTTTATCACATATTTGGAGTTCCTAGGTCAAGAGTGAATCTCCAAACAAATGCCAAGAAACCACATAGTTCAATGATAAAGATTTGTTATAAATGTTCACATACACCGATCAGCCGTAACATTAGGACAGCGTGGGCACCCTGACCGGTCTGCGGCTACGCAGCCCCATACGCAACAAACTACAATGTACTGTGTGTTCTGACACCTTTCTATCGGAACCAGCATTAACTTTTTCAGCAATTTGAGCTACGGTAGCTCTTCTATTGGATCGGACAACACAGGCCAGCCTTCGCTCCCCATGTGCATCGATTTGCCTCGGGTCTGACCCTGTCGCCGGTTCACTGGTTTTCCTTCCTTGGACCACTTTTGGTAGGTCCTGACCAATGCAGACTAAGAACATCCCACAAGAGCTGCAGTTTTGGAGATGCTCTGACCCAGTCGTCTAGCCATCACAATTTGGCCCTTGTCAAAGTCGCTCACATCCTGACGCTTGCCCATTTTTTCTGCTTCAGACCCAAAGTTCAAAGTTCAAAATGTTGACTTGCTGTCTAATATAATACCACCCATGCCAGGTGTCACGAGATAATCAATGTTATTCACTTCACCTGTCAGTGGTCTTAATGTTATGGCTGATCGGTGGAATGTGCATATGTGTGTGTATTCTGCAGTAAAACAGTGTCTCTTGTCTTGACAGATCATTCCAGTAGAGGGCAGTGAGAAGGTGAACGGAGAGGACCAGAAGACCTTTGGAGAGATTCTTCATGAGATTATTATCTCAAAGTAAGTAATACTGCACACTACTCTATTTGCTGGGATACTATAATATAGGGGGGGGGGATGTCATAAGGTCTGAATGTTTCAATAAAGTGATGCCTAATGATGGGAAACCACATGAGAGGAGTTCAGCTAAACAGCATTGTGTGTTTTTTCTGCCAGGGAGCTGAGCAGCCTGAAAGAGAAGCAGCAGAACAAGACTCACGGGTTTATTGGGCTCAACGAGTAAGCAACTCTCTGTCTTTTTGTCTCTTAGCGTCTCAGTAGTTTTGAGTGTTAATGTGACTCAACTTGTTCCCTCGCAGTCTCCACTGCGTTCAAGGCTGCTACCCTCCAGATTTCCTGAATGCTTGGGACACCTTCGACCAGCAGAAAGGCTCCGAGAACGACCGACCAGGTCAGTGAGAGAAAAGCCTGTTTCATATTAGCTATTACCAGATGGTCTGCCTTTAACAGGGGACAAAAATCTGTCTATATGTGTTTGTCTATTTCACTGGATCTCTGTTTTTCTCTCTCTTCGTAGATTTCTTTGAGAAGGATCAGTTATTCATAATCCTGGAGTTTGAGTTTGGAGGCGTCGACTTAGAGAACAGCAATGGAACGGTAGGAACACCACAGGAACATCACAATGACGGCTGCTTAATACCTCCCCGCTGTGCCGTACGGTGTTCTGCAGTGATGTTCAGCATTCATCATTCATGTCAATAGCCGTGTTTCCATTCACATATTTTTATGCAGCGCGTTTTTGAAGTGTTGCTTTAGAAAAACTGTATGGAAACGGCAAAATTCAGCAAAACCTCCTCAATTGCACAAAAAAGTTGTTACGCCTGCTTGAGGTGGTTTTTTGCCTTTGTTGAAAAAGCTGATGCCCTAAATGGGATATATTCATGACTGATCAGCTGCTTCTGCTGTCAGCGTCTCCTCGGATATTCCCATAACGTGCAAATGCTTGTTTTTATCTCCGGACAGCATGAATCATGGCCAATACAAGCTGACATGAAAGAATAATTAAAACTTGCTCAACTGAAACAAATTCCTGAAGCCCTCTCTCCATTTTTCTAACGGGTTAGATGGTTAGATGGCCAAACCGACTTGTTTTGTTTCCTGTTTGCTATCTCTACTTCTTCTACTCTGTTTGCTGGCGGATTACAGCCACGCCGTACCCTAGTTTATTTGCTCGCTCCAAACCAGTTGATGGAAACGTGCTCTAATTTGTATTTCTTTTTTGCGACATTTCAATAGTTTGCTTAAAATTCACTCGACAGTTGAATAGAAACACGGCTAGTGACTGCTCAAAGCATCTCTCTCGCTCTGAAAAAGCTGAAGCTAGCACACTGAGACGGAGCTTCAGCCCATTTGGGAATATATGTATACAACTACAAGTGCAGTTTTCTTGCGTATGGCCTGAAATTCTTTTTAATACATTGCAGTCGAGTGTGTCTGCTCCTTAACTTCTTTGACTTTTAAGTTGCCAGTTTCACTACTGCAGCCAGAGTTTCCAGTACTCTGTCCTCAAACAGAAGCATCACACTCTACTCTCATTACGCTTGCACATTAGCTGTAAAAATGTGCTCAAACATTAATGAAGAGAGTGCATGCATAAAAATAGTAGTCCCTTGAATTGAGTCATTACAACTTAATGTCAGTTAGACCTTAAATATGTATGATGGAGATAATGCTGAAAGATTGAAGAAGAAGCTGAGCATCGAAAAGAAATGCTCAGCTTCTGCAAATGCAGTATTTTAATTGCAACAACTGTATTTTTTTCTAACCATGAGCCTATAAATTGTTTATGTTATTGTGGTGTGAGTGTGCAAATGCAGTCTTGTAATTCAAACCTTTATTGTGTCGTCAAGCTGATGTCTTTGGGGGTAGCGAAGGCCATCCTTCATCAGGTCACTGCTGCCTTGGCTGTTGCTGAGCAGGAGCTACACTTTGAACACAGGTAGAGTACACAAAAACACACACACACACACACAAATAAATCATAGCAACTGTGATTGTCTGCGTGCATCAGGCCTTGAACACATCGAGCAGGACGAGACACCATGTACAGTATATAAAGTCTATAAAATGTCTGTCACAATTTCCCAGAGCCCAAAATGATGTATTAAAATGTCTTATTTTGTCCGACCAAATGTACAAAATGCATACAGTTAATTTATTATCATAAAAGACCTGGAAAACCAGCAAATATTCACAATTGAGAAGCTGGAACCAGATAATTTTTGCTTAAAAGGTGACCAAAACGAGTTGTTAAAATGTTTGCTGAATATTTTTCTGTCGGTCGACTAATTGATTAATGACTAAAGCTCATAATGACCGCCTCTGGATTTCTGTGTTTTTAATGGATCCATAGAGCAATCAATTCAAATTGATTCATGAGATTTTGTCACCACTAGGGCTGCAACTAACAATTTTTTTCACTGTCGAGTAATCTGTCAATTATTTTATCGTTTAATTAATTAGTTATTTGGTCTATAAAATGTCAGAAAATGGTGTAAAATGACGATCAGTGTTTCCCAAAGCCCAAGATGACGTCCTCAGATGTCTTGTTTTGTCCACAACTCAAAGATATTCAGTTTACTGTCATAGAGGAGTAAAGAAACCAGAAAATATTCACATTTAAGAAGCTGGAATCAGTGAATTTTAGCTCTTTTTTTTTCTTTAAAAAATTACTCAAAATAGTTGCCGATTAATTTAATAGTTGAAAACTAATCGATCAATTGATTAATCATTGCAGCTCTAGTCACCACGACTTTGCATTATTATTGAAAATGTATACATACAAACAGCTTCCATAACACTGATAGAATAGAATAAAATGCACAACCAGATATGATGTGAGGAACGTCCAGTGACAGGTGGGAAATGTGGTATCAAACTGGTGCTGTAAGCCAAAGCAGTGACGCAGTTGGGTGTGTATTTGGTGTCAGTGTGACGGATGATTTGTTGGTGTCTTGTAACAGCAACGTTGTCACCCTGTGGTGTTTTACTACAGGGACCTCCACTGGGGCAACGTGTTGGTCAAAACAACCAAGCAGAAGACGGGGAGCTTCCTCCTGAACGGAGCAGCCCACTCTCTGGAAACTAAAGGGGTGCTGGTCCGCATCATTGACTACTCTCTCTCCAGACTAGAAATCGGTCAGATGTTGTTGTTTTTTAACCTCCCTCTTGTCATATTTTGTGCTCAAAAATATTTACCGGTTAAAATCACGAAGAGTAATAAGAAGCATATGTTTTGTTCTCTCCAGATGATCTGACGGTGTCCTGTGATATCTCGGAGGACGAGGAGCTTTTCATGGGCCAGGGAGATTACCAGTTTGAGATCTACAGACTGATGAGGCAGGAGAATGGGTCAGTGTGCATTTATGTGTCTGTGCCAAGTTCAGAAACACCCAGTGTGCCATGTAGCTGGAGTTTCTCTGTGCTTCACATGGAGCAGTTAACAATGCACATATAAAAATAACTATATCTTATTATACACATATAATAGGATTGATGTGTAGGGTAAAAGAGACGAAATTTTGATTTCTTTGTGATTTTGGCTTGAATCAATATGTCGCCCAGAAATACAAGTCAGCTGATTTAGTTTAGAAATTCAAAACACACAGGCTTTTCTTATTATACTGTACACCCTTAATCTAACCAAACATCTATGGTTTGTATGATGGGATATGTGTTTAATAAGAGTCATCCAGTCTGATACTGATATTTCTTTTGATTGTTCATTGTCTTAAAGAACCACTATGTAGCAGTTCCCTATGTAGATATGAAGGGCTCATTCTAAGCTAATGAAAACAACGATTCTTAGTTTCAGGTGATTATACACTAATGAAAACAATAGTTATGAATATTATATTCCATTTCTGCCAATAGATCCCTCACTAAATCCTACACACCGCTCCTTTAAATCAGATATCAGTCTCATTTCTTGTGGATATTCCTGTTCATTTACAGTATTAAAATAACATCTCAGAGTTATTGTGTTACTGATTTATTCATACTATGCTCTCTTTTTGATCTCAGGAACAACTGGAGTAACTACCACCCCCATACCAACGTGCTGTGGCTCCGCTACCTGTGCTCCAAGCTGCTTTCCATGAAGTACCGGGGCTCAGGAGGGAGGGGCGCCAAGGGCATGCGAGAGGAGCTCACTCGTTTCTATGACAACGTCCTCCAGTACAGCTCTGCCACCGAGGCGTTGCGAAACTGCCCCATGTTTCAGTAGTATGTGAGCACTGAACACATGAAGTGTTTATTTTAGTATGAAGGAAGGTGCAACGTGTCCGGTTCATCTTTTAGTCCGCCTGAGCTCTGACATGTAAAGACGGTTATTGAACCACTTAAAGTACAGTGTTTTATAGAACTGTCAATTGATAAAGGTTATTAAAATAACCATTTGAAAATGATGTATCATGTGTCTTAAATTGTTTTAAGTTTATTTTATGCCTGTTCTAAGCTGCATATTTTTTATAATTGATTAGGTCTATTTGTCATTTTTATGCATCCTAAATACATAAATACTGTGTATATGTTGAAAAAATATTCTTACTCAATAAATTATAATCTGATTTTTTACACCATCTGAAAGTGGTATTGTGATGACAATTTTTACAATCTAGATTAGTACTGAGCAGTTTTTGTAAGAAAATTAGTTTCCAACTGTTTTGATAATAGACAAATCAACCAAAATGCCACACGCTCTCTGGTTCCAGCCTCTCAGATGTGAGGAGTTGCTGCTTTTCTCTGTTGTAAACTGAATGTCTTTGTGGTTTCGCTGTTGGTTGAACAAGCAGTTTGAAGATATTTAATAGATTTGATTAAATTCAAAAAGAATTACAGATGACTAACGAATTATAATGAATCTAATCGTCAGTTGCAGCCCTAATCAAGATACCAGCCACCATACAGTATGTGAACATACCAGACTCCAGATAATCTGCAGAATCCATCCATCCATCCTCCGTAACCGCTTATCCTATTCAGGGTCGCGGGGGGGGCGGGAGTCGATCCCAGCTGATATTGGGCGAAGGCGGGGTACACCCTGGACAGGTCGCCAGACTATCACAGGGCTGACATATAGACACACCTACGGGCAATTTAGAGTCAACAATTAACCTGACCTGCATGTCTTTGGACTGTGGGAGGAAACCGGAGAATGACCCTGCAACCCTCTTGCTGTGAGGCGACATTGTTAACCACTGCACCACCGTGCCGCCCTTAATCTACAGAATTAGATCTCAAAATGTCATGAAATTGTAGCCTAATATACAGTTCTAATAATTCTCTAACAGTTTCCAGGCAAACCTCCTGTAATGGTGGGTATAACTAAAATTAAATACACCTAATAAGGGTTCTGAATGTGTTGCTATTCTGCAAACAAGTTAAAACATGAAACATTTCAGTTGTTTGAGATCAATAAAATGTATCTTATCTCAGGGAATGGCGATATGACAACATATACATTTTTTAATTTTTTTTGCATCAAAGTGATGAAGGAGTTTGATTGGTCAGGTTAATGAAATAGCCAAAAACAGACATAACCAACTGGTTATTTCATCAATTTTCAAGAAAATCTACTATGCAATATAAAATTTCACATACAGTGATAGAGGATTTTCACCCACGTCTAATATAGGTAGTCCATCTTGAGCAGGTGGTACCTAAGCCCCAAGGAAGAGCGCCGGGCTCGAGGGCTGGGAGGCAGAGTTAAAGGAAACGCTGCTGCGCCTGCTCTACAGGCCCAATGGATGTGGAAGATCGCCGGATGATCTGGATACTTTATCACTCGACAATGGAGCCATTTTGGCTTCATGCAACACTGAGCAACTCTCATAGGAATGAACGGGAGCCCGCCTCCAACGCTGTATCCAGTTCTCTTTATACATCCATGGTGCCACCTCTAATTTCACACATGATAAAATTAGCTTATTACATGGCTTTGTTGAATACTCAATCCAGATTGGTCAATTACGGCATTCTACGGTCTGTTATTATGGACGCAGTTCTGGTCTCGGTACACAGCAAGACGACTATTTCTTTTTAGCGGAAGCAATAAAATCCTTTTTAAATCAGTGTTTTTGTGTCAAATTATTGATTTGTAAGTAGCCGTGTAATAAGCAGGATAATGTACAGCCAGCTGGTCATTATTGCGAAATAAACCCCAACAGGGTGACCAACAATGACCAGCTCGCTGTACATTATCCCTTACATGTAATCCCGGTCTTTCCTTTGTTTCGCCAGAGTACAAAGAAGGAGCACTTACAAAAACAAAATATTTATTCAATTTGTTCATTAAGATTATCATACATTTTTGCATTGAAACAAGCTTCATTTTGGTACGGTGAGTCGTGTGTGTCCATTTTGACGAGGATCTTGATTGAATACGTCGAATGCTTCCATACACGAAGAGACACTTGGTTGTTGATTTTCAAGAAATGTACGTTTTCCTGTAATAAATCGCTTGATGAGATTAGAGCAAAGGTTGCATTTTTTTTTTTTTAAAAAAAGGAAGACTGCTTTAAAAAAAAGATATGGAGACATTCCAAACTATACAAACAAGATCCGGCAGGCCTATATGTTCTGAGACGAGGTCAGGCATGTGTTTGAGAAGCACTTTTTGGTTGAGCTTTGAGGCAATGTTTGAGATGGCCTTGCTGGTGATGAGCCCATATGTATGTTGATGTGGTTATGTGTGTGTGTGTGTGTGTGTGTGTGTGTATGTATGTGGGAAGCAAACGGATGTGTATAAGAAGCAATGAACTGTATATGAAGAAATGTACTTGCAGCTGCTGTGTGTGTGTGTGTGTTAATGTGTGTTTTTGTGCTCAGAAGGAGAAGTATTTGGTGAACCACTCCTGTTTTAGCCCCTCTGTCCCCCTCTGCTCCAGATACGGGCCCCTAAAAAACACACAAGAAACATAAACATTAACATTTTTTATATCATAATTAATATATTGTTTCAGAGCATTGTGCCTCATTCATCAATATCTTCTTAAAGGACCAGTGTGTGGGATCTGGTGTTATCTTAGCAGTGAGATGAGGAGATTGCAACCAACTGAAGCCTCTCCCGTGTGCCAAGCGTGTTGGAGAGCTACGGTGGCTGACGTGGAAACGCGAATGGTCTTCTCTAGAGCCATTTGGAGTTATTTGGAACGTTATCAACTCCGGCCCAAGCAGGAAAAGTTAACAAAGTTTGGTTTGTCCGTTCTGGGCTACTGTAGAAACATGGCGGGGCAACATGGCGGACTCCATGGAGAGAGGACCTGCTCCCTATGTAGATATAAATGGCTCATTCTAAGCTAACGAAAACACAACGATTCTTATTTTCAGGTGATTATACACTAAAGAAAACATACTTATTAATATCTATAATATATATATATATATATAATATACATTTATCTACATAAATAAATAAATATTAAAAAATAAATAAATGCATAAATACATAGAAAAATAGAACAAATAAAATAATGATAAAAATCATAATAAAATAAGAGATAAGGTATACCTTTATTAGTCCCACAGTGGGGAAATTTGCAAAAATCATCATAATACGACTGTGGTATCTTATCCTGAAGAAAGCAGTTTGCCGAAATCTCGATCTTTCATTGGAGTTAGGAGTGTGCAGCTTTCCCGTTCCCTTCTTATTAGATTAGTAACATCGCAGCCAAGATATTAAAATGTTCCTACCTGATTGATTGGGCCTGCAGGTGTGCATGTGGCTCCTGGCAGGAGGGCGACACGTAGCGGATGCCCGTCTGCGGTGAGGGGCAGACGGGGAGCGGGGCGGTGGGAGCCGGGGTGGAAGGGATGCAGGAGGTCCGGGACCTGGTGGCGCGAGGGAGGGAGGGGGAGGAATGTTGGCTGAGGGAGAGGTTGGTGTGCTTGTGTGGAAGAGAGGAGCTGGAGTAGTGGGAGGTGGTCTGAGGCTGGGAGGTGGACTGGTGGGGGAGGGTTGAGGAGGAGTGCTGATGGACGGAGGAGGAGGAGGAAGACGATGAGGAGGAGGGGGGTACGAAGATGTTCCTGTCGTAAGTACCGGCGCTGGGGATGCTGGTGACACGAGGAGGAGACTCCATCTGCTTCCTCTGTTGGGACGACAAATTCACATATAGTCTATGATGTAAATAAAAATGATTAAATAACACTTAGATCCACGCTGGCTCCTTAATTTGTTCTCCAAACTTGCACAAAATTTTGGCGAGGAAAAACTGTCATGGCCATTTTCAAAGGGGTCCCTTGACCTCTGACCTCAAGATATGTGAATGAAAATGGTTTCTATGGGTACCCACGAGTCTCCCCTTTACAGACATGCCCACTTTACGATAATCACATGCAGTTTGGGGCAAGTCATAGTCAAGTCAGCACACTGACACACTGACAGATGTCGTTGCCTTTTGGGCTTCAGTTTGCCGTGTTATGATTTGAGCATATTTTTTATGCTAAATGCAGTACCTGTGAGGGTTTCTAGACTATATTTTTCATTGTTTTGTGTTGTTAATTAAATATATACTGTACATACGCTTGCATAAAACAGGCATATTTGTCCACTCCCATGTTGATAAGAGTATTAAATACTTGACAAATCTCCCTTAAAGGTACATTTTGAACAGATAAAAAAATGTGTGATTCATTTTTGCAATTAATCCCAACAAATAGTCACCAGAGAAGTCGGTTACACTGCAGGAGTGGTTTGTGATGATTTGATCCCTTTTTTCCACTCTCTACGTCGCCATTGAAATCCAAGCTGACCACAGCATTCATCATAAGCGGTCAAAACGTCAGTAAACAGCATGCATGCTTAAATACTGATGTATGCTTAGATTTTACCAGCCCAGATGGTCTGTGATCACTTATCCATAATTGACACCAAAACGAATGTTGGCAAGTTAATGCACACTGGATCCTGTGGTTCAAGATTGCATCATTAGACTTGGTTTTAATTTGAAGGAACCAAATTTTCATTCTTAAAAACATTCATACAAGGCTGTGAATTTACAGGCCAAGTTATTAGTTTATTACTTTTTCTTATTAGTAGTAATTGAAAGCAGTGTGATGGTCATATGACTCAGCGCGTCGTCTTTCCGACAGACTGGTAATCTGTGGAGTGGGAAGCGTGTCAGTGGGAAGTTGGCTCCGGCCCAGTGAGCACTTCTGGCTGGAAGGAAGCTCGTTTTGATGAATACATTATGAACACACAGACTCACCCTCATGGTTGGCGTGACGCTCCCGGGGCGGGACTTGCCGTCACGAAGCCTGAGGGTGCTGTTGTCCCCGGCAACAGGAGGGTGGAGCTGCAGCTGATGCCTCTCCTCCTGGAGGGAAGGAGGATGAGGAAGGACTTTCATTGGCCTCATTCACAGTTGGTGTTGTTGTTGTTGTACTAGAGTTGTGTCTGGAGGGTGCACTTGTTTGCTACTCTGCCTCATGCCACACAGATGGTAGACGCAGAACGCTGGCAGAGGACACGTTGAAAAATGTTCTCCTACGCATATATGATGATTAATGAAGCGTGTGCTACTTTGATTTGGTTTGAGTGGTTAAAATGTCCCAGTTTTACATCAACTCTTGGTCACTACACTGTTAATTAGCTCCAAGAATTTCTCAAATTCCACCCGTCGGGTCATTTTACAGCATTTTTATAAACCACCAGTTTAGCAGGGTTTAATGTCTTATATTTGATCTCAACTAAAGGTTCACCTACTCGCCAGTTCTGGAGCTTTTTACCATATCACACGGTTCTGAACTAAACTCAACTTTTTTCAAAGATTGCTTTTTTTAGGCATTTTGCCTTCATTAGATAGCAACAGTTAAGAGACTAAGGTCCTGTTCACACCTGGTATTAACATGCGTCCTGAGTGATCGGATCACAAGTGGACAACTCTAAGTACAGGTGTGAACGCACTCAAGACGCATTGAGGACACATTGAGATCCGATCTTTCAGACCACTTTCAGAGGCGGTCTGGGCCACATATGGCCACATTCTTTTAGTAGTGTGTAAAAAAAAATGACTAATCGATTAAATAAATCTTAGTCGACTGAGACCAAAACGACTAATTGACTAAGAGGGGGCAGCCCTACTGTATGGTATGCATCCGAACCTCTATGTCACCAGGACACCCACAGCTCCACATGAATGAGAAGCCCTAGAAGTGCTCAGATTAATGGAAACTAAATCTGCTAATGAGGACTGTGTGATGCTACCAAAAGCTGCACAACAAGCGAGTAAGTGGACCTTGAGTTGAGATCAAATAAAGATATTGAACCCTGCTAAACAATACAAGCTTCTCCAACTCATATTAGGAAAAAAACGTCTGTTTCCAAGGTCAAGAATGAATTGCCAAGCTGAAATATCATGACTGTGGGCATCTTTAGAGTCATTTAGCAAGAAACCTTTAAACAAAATGTTTTAAAGCCTCTGAACACCCACACACGGGTGTTTTCAATTAATGAGGCTGATTAGACCTCTGCTCAGGACTGTGTGGGCGGGTAAAGACTGTAATTGAGTGAGGTCTTCCTGAGTCTCCTGTTAGCTTTGTTGTACCTGTTAGGGCGGGACAGATTACACCTTTATCATTCTTACTGGTAGATGAAGACCACCTTCAACCTGAGCAGAGGTCTAATCAGCCAGAATAACTGAAAACACCTGTGTGGGTGTTCAGAGGCTTTAAAGTATTACCAGGGACACCAAATCACGAAAACTGAGAAACATGGTATAGTTAATGTACTGTTGTGAGTTTTATATGGCTACGAGTTGCCTTGGAAATAAAGTTCATTGCACAAACAAGTTTCTGTTAGCTGCCTGTTCATAGTGTCATGCACAAGGACACTCTCTCTCTCTCTCTCTCTCTCTCTCTCTCTCTCTATATATATATATATATATTCATATATTTACTGTCAACAAATCCTACACACTGTACCTTTAATGGTTTGTGGACAACAATGGAGGTCTCAGGATTAAACTAAATCAGACGCTGACTACAACACTAGTCAGTGGGGGATTTTGGAGGGATTTGTTGACAATAAGAACAATATACAATATCACCTGACTAATCCTTTATCAGAAGAGCAGCTTCTCAGGTGAACAAGTGATATTAGAGTCTGTAGTGTGTGTGTGTGTGTGTGTGTGTGTGTGTGTGTGTGTGTGTGTGTGCTCTCACCACTAATCGTTTAATGAGCTGGTCTCTCTCCGTCAGTCTCTCCTGAAGCCTCCCCAGCTGCAGGTCGTCACATCGAGGTTCCCTCCTCCTGCACCGTTCCTCCCGCTCACGCAGTCTGCAGTTAAATCATATACACAAACACACACACTTTTCTCACATACCCGTCCTTCATTTTTAAACTCTGTGTGTAGTGTATTTTTCCCCTCGTCTGTCCTCTACTCACTCGTTCTCCAAGGCCACTATGCGAGCCTGCAGGTGTGTCTGGGCGCTGCTGTACTCCGACACCAAACTCTGCATCTCCTTCTTGTGCTTCCTCCTGATCTCCTCCACCTCCTCTCTCCTCTTGTCCTCCTCCCGTTCCTTCTTCTTCTCCTCGTCCACCTCCTCTTCTTTTACGTCCTCCTCCTTCCTCTCCTCCCACTGTTTCTGCGACTCCTCCAGTTTCTCCATCTCCACCCTCAGTTTCTCCACTTCCTCCTTCAGACGTTGTGCTTCTTCTTCCAGCTGGGCGTCTCTCTTCTTCCTCAAATCTACGATTATTTCCTCTTCTTTTTTCTCTTCAGGTTCAGGATTCTCCTGTACTGACCTGATAAGGGACAGTAGATAGAAGAGAAAGATGGAAATAATGGAAGTGGAAGAGTTTAATACAATAAAAATTATGCTAAAAAGGGATCTTGAAAATGGCTGAATCATCACTGATGGAAATACCGCTGCTAACTTGGCCCACTTTTTACTCTACTATATTATTTCTACTAGTTTTCATATAGACCATATATAGCTCAAAAATCAAAAATATACACAAACGAATGTGCAACACATTACTGCAATGAACCTGTAAACTAATAGATGCATTTTCATAGATAAAAACACAATTTCTTCAAACTGAACTTATCCTAAATCTCAATAAATTAGCATGTAGTAAGCAGGACCACGTGCATAATGAGTTTCATGGTTCTGTCTTGTTCTGATTGGTGCAACTTGACATGTTACACATGTCCCTTGTTACAACTGCCCCCAGTCTCCCTCGGCAAAGAGGGAATAAGCTTATTTCCAAAAATGTCATACTATTCCTTTAAGTCACTGCTTCAAATTCAGTATGTAACTTGGTAGTTGGTCATTAGTTTTTTGACTCTAAGGATATTAGAGCTGAAACGATTAATCGATCTATCGACAGCATATTAATTGTCAACTGCATTGATAATTGATTAATAATTTCAGCGATTCACCATTTCCGCTCTTTGAAATGTGAGGATTTTATGCTTTTCTTCGTCATCGATGATAGAACACAGACTATCTTTGGTTTTGGACTGCTGATTGGATGAAATATTCAACAATCCTCTTGTACATCACCTTGGGTTTAGGGAAACTGTGATGACTTTTCACTATTCTCTGACATTGAATCAAGAAAAAAAATATCAGCAGATGAACCGATGAAAATAATGGTTAGTTGCAGCCCTGAATGATATAATGTGGAAGTAACTACACCACTTCTTTCCTTACTTTTCCTTTAATTGCTTCTTCAGTGCTGCATTTTCTCTCTGCAGCTCCAGCATGGCACAGCGGCTCTCGTCCAGCTGTCGCTCAAACACCTGATTCTGGTTCTGCTGCTTCAGATCCTTCACACACAAACACACAAGCATGCATACATTAGATACACACTGTCAATATCTGCATTAATTCTAAGATTCAGACAGTGTGTTGACTTAATCCCAGAGCCATGGAGGATTTTATTCACGTGAACGATAAAGATATCAATTATGAAACGGCTGTGATGTGTTTGTGTGTGCAGACAAAGAGACTGAGAGGTGTGTATTTGCGTGTTACTCGTTGAGCACACACATCCCATTGGACGTCGCAGTGTGTGTGTGTGTGTGTGTGTGTGTGTGTGTGTGTGTGTTACCTGTTGCAGAGCCATCATCTGTGTGTGTGCCTGCAGTTGAGCCTGCAGGTCTTCTATCTGCTGCATGTGTCTCTGGGTCATCTGTCTGCTCCACTCGGTGTGCTGCTGGGTCAACTCTGCACGCTGCTTATCTGATATCACACACACACACAGAACCACAGACAGAAAAACAAAATCAATTTGGCCCACTGTTACAGGTACCCTTCTGCTGTTGCCATGGTGAAGTGTATCCATGGCAATAGCAACTTCACTGTTGAATTTATAATCTCAATGTGTATATCGCTCTCTGTGTGTGTGTTTGTCCATGCAGCTGTGTTTGTGTTATACAGAGTGCGTTACTGTCTGCATGTTAACACTCATGCCTGAATGTGTTAATGTGTGTTAATGTGTTTACATGTGTGTGTGATACCTGTGTTTTAACGTGTGTGTACATGTGTGTGATACCTAGCTCCAGGTGGTGCATTGTCTGTAGTCTGTTCCTCTCAGACAGCACGTCTTCCTTCGCCTGTCTCTCCAACGCCTGCAGAGCCTTGGCGTGACTGTGTCTCTCCTCTCCTAAAGACTGGGGCTCCTCCAACACATCAACACACACATGTTGTCCTTTTACAGTAGTAGTTAACGATAGATACATGCACACACTCAGCATTACGATGCCTCTTCCCCGCAGTGCCATCATCAAAGCTGCTCAATTATTCATCACAGAGGAAAAACCTATGAAACAAGAGTACACGTGATTTTTAATGTACCTGCAGCAGATCCCTCAGCTTCTTGTTTATCTCCTTGGTGTCTTGGACCTCTTTCCTCAGCCTGTCAATTTCGGGGTTGCCATGGCAATCATCTCCAGAGCACTCCTTCTTTTTCTCCTCCTGCATCGGCGTGAGCAAAAGGATTTTTAAGGGTCTGTGTGTGGTGTTGTCTGTAATCCTGAAATGATGAATTTGCGAGCAAGTATTGGATTAAATGTGTCCCTTTTGTTTAAGAAGTTGCAGACTGAAGCTTTCTTAAAATAAATAAATAAACTTCATTGTGCACTCAAAACAGGCTTATGGAACTAATTAAAGAGTACTCCAGCGATTTAGTGTTGCACTTCCATTAAGTTGGGGAACGGTCAAATCGATGCCACTGAAATATCCAGACTTTTAGTCTCGAGTATGACTCAAGCTTCAAAACACTGGATCCTGCATAACGCAGCTAAAAGGTAAAAAGCGTTACACCCTTCCTGCCTGGTAAACACACCCACATCATTCAAACTCCACATCGCAGGCTTTCTGTTAAACTGTCACGCCAAAGCTCAGACACCCAGGTGACATCATCAGGGTCGCAGAGGTCATTATACAACTGCTTTCACAGGCTGAGAAGTATTTACACCTATCTTAATGTGTGCAGTTTGAAAAGTCGGACATAAACTTATAGCCAAAATGAAAGATGACACATTAAAGGAACAGTGTGTGACATTTCAGGGGATCTAATTGGCAGAAATTGAATATAATATTCATAACTATGTTTTCATTAGTGTATAATCACCTGAAACTAGGAATCGTTGTGTTTTTGTTAGCTTAGAGTGAGCCCTTCATATCTACATAGGGTGCGGGTCCTCTTCACAGAGTCCGCCATGTTGCTCCGCCGTGTTTTTACAGTAGCCCAGAACGGACAAACCAAACACGGGCTCTAGAGAGAGCCTGTCATGTTCTTACGTTACCTGAAGGCCACCGTAGTTCTCTGACACGCTTGTGAAACTGCGTTAGCCACAGAGTGCAAAACTGTGGTTCCGCCAGTCGCTGTCTGACTTCCGTTGCTCCTAAAGTAGTGTTATTCTGGAAAGGATGGCGAGGATAAGCGAGGTGAATGGCGTTACCATGGTTTTGTACTCAGCGGCTCACGTTACCGCAGTCTTGGAAAGGGAGGAGTGAGCAGAGGGGTAGAAGCAAAATAAAATTGTACCAAAACTTTTGGGCTTAGGAGTTGTTTGTGTTTTCGTCTTAGAACTTTAACCCTTTCACAGTGTGTTTTCAGTTCATCAAAGTAAATTATAACATTTTGGTCACCTAAAAACGTCTTATTCATCGTTCGGTTGTACTTAACTCCGCCCTCTCGTGTCACTTCTGGTTGCAAAAAAACCAAGATGGCGACGGCCAAAAACCACGATGACAATGGCCAAAATGCTGAACTCGAGGTTTCAAAACGGCAGTCCACAAACCAACAGGTGACATCACGGTGACTACGTCCACTTCTCATATACAGTCTACGGGCATGATAGCTCCCCAAAAGTGAAGCCAAAACAGAACGCTCATCTTAAACGTCAACGTCGCAGTCGATCATGTTCATTTAATTGTGGGAAGCCCAAAATCGTGATCCCAATTAATATTCGATTAATTGTGCAGCCCTGCTTAGTTTTAAGAAAAGTGTCTTTCAGTGCTAGTCTAGATCAGTCCCAGAGCTCAGGTTCACCGCCCAAATCTTCATCTCGTATGAACAGTAAACTAAACAGTCTGATTATGAGGCTATAATTAGATGCTTTTTAATGGAGAGAAGCAGCATGCCTGGAGGTACCGAGAACAAGGATCACAGATGGTTTCAAGTAGTTTGTGAAGGAGACTCACCTGCTGTGACTGCAGCCCGCTCAGTTGACTCTGCTGCTCAGATATCTGCGTCTGCAGCTCCTGCTCCTTGTTCTGCCATCTCTGTTCGCTCTCAGCGACGGCGGCATTCATCTCTATCCTGAACTCTGCTCTGAGACGATCCTCACACTCTGCCCTGGAGGCAAACAGCAGAACAAGGAGTGAGGGAGCGACTTAACCTACATGCAAATGCACTATTTGCTTCTTCTCGCTACACTGTGTACTCATTTTATAGTGTTTCTAACTCACTTTAAGAGGACGATTATTTTAAGATTTAGGTTTATTTAGGCAGATGTGGTGGAAACCTGATTATTTCTCACTTTTCGTAATAACTTTATTTCATAACTGCCCATAAAAGCGCAAATATGGTTTTATTTCAGGAGTTCCCTGGTAGTATTTGTGGAGCAGAAACCTGTGTTTTTTTTTTTTTTTTAACATTAAAGCATGTAAACATAGTAGTAGTAGTAACCCAATATACAAGTATGAACCTGAAAATAAGTATAATAGGTAAATTAAATAAAAGTAATGGCTGTTTTCAGTGTGTGTTACAGTAATGAAAAAGAAGATATGTAGAATCACTATATGAGACAGGACAGGACTAATTGGCTTTCTGAAAACCATTACGGCTAATGTTTATTTGGATTGTGATATTGATTTAATTTTCATTGATGTACTGACACTGTTGTTTGCATCACCATGTATCCTTTTTATTGCTGTAGCTAATTTCTTGTCATGTTCTGTTCTGGTGAAACACATTACCGTCAATAAAGCTCATTCAAATTAAACTGAGAGAGGGGGGAAGATGCTGGAGGTTGTTTGTGAGCCACAGTTTGAATGATTTGCTTCTCAACTTTGATCTTCTCCAGTCATCTTTTAACAGGATGGCGGAGGGTGATTACAAGCAGAGTGGAGGCTTTGTAATGTGAGCCTAAGCCGTTCTGGCAGGTCGGTGTTTGTTCTGCTACCTGATCCGGTCCTCGGTGTGCCGCTGGCTCTGGTCGAGAAGACTCCTCTCCGTGTTCAGTCGGCTCTGCTCCAGGACTTTCTCCTCCAGCCGGTGTTTGTCGGCTCTGAGGGACGCCGTCTCTCTCTGCTGCCTGTCTCGCTGCCTCTCCGCCTCCTCCTGCATCCGAGCCAGTCGACTCCGAGTCTTGTGAAGCTCTTCCTCCTGACGAGAGCACTGCGGTCCACACGGGGCTGCTGCTTCGGGGGCCACCTGCTCCGTCTTGTCCTGCTGTTGCATCGCTGACTGCAGCCTACAGATCTAAACGCACAGAATGAACTTTATTATTATTATGAATCATCTTATATTTATTCAGGTAAAAACACACAATCAAGTAGTATAAATTTGACCTCTGACCTCATTGGTGGCATCTTTCATTTTAGTCCTCAGCTCCTCTCGTTCCCTCTCCAGCTCGCTGCGTCGCTCCTCGCCGTTCCTCCTCTCTTCATCCAAACGCGCACACACCTTGCAGGAAAATTCGTCCTCATCAGCACCATTATTACATGAACAACTTGTCTTCTTTTTAACCCAACTATCGTCTTCTTATTACTAAGCCTAATTAATAATTAGTCATGATGAAGTGCACATTATACGAAGGCTCAAAGGGCAGGCAATTATGTGATAAAATCTCATTATTTCTCTACATTTAGTAGTTTGAAAAATATTCATTAAATATGCTCTTTCAGAAGCAGCGGGTGGGGGGGGGCCTAAAGGTTTCACGAGATGATTAACGGGAGATCAGACAAAAAACAGTTATGCTGCACAGATTGCCCTAATTTTTTTCTGATCTTTGCTTTTTTTTAATAAATAAAATAATAAATTAATTGTATTTAAAATTACTTTTTGGCAAACCATGATCGCTACTGACGCATTCATAGTCATAAACATGTATGTGCACTAGATATGTGTGTTTATTATTCATATACATTTTATTCAATATGTTTATATATGTATTTTATTTTACATGTGTTTGTTTTTTTATTTTCTAATCATTTTTCTTTATTATTTCGCTTCAGGGACCTCCATCTGAAAAGATTTTGTTTGTTAGATGATTAAGACCAGACTTCTATAGTTGTCAGCAACAGTTGAGGAGATCACCGTAGAGGAAGTGAAACCTATGATCAAATTAGCCACTCTTATGACTCTTAATCAGATCGGGCTCATTTCTATAGTGAATTAAATAGTGAAAATAAACTATTCCTCATTTTTCTGGGGACCCCCTGGAACTCCCTAAATGACCCGTGGGGGTCCCCGGACCTCGGGTTGAGAAACAATACACCAAAATCTATTTCTGAAAACATTTTAGGCGAAAAAACTGCTGAATCTCGTTTCAATTTAGAACTAGATCGCCTAGTTTGACAGCTTGGTCCAAGTTTCGTGAGCCAGGTGCGTCGCACCGGAAGGGCTTATTTGCAACTCTCCAACTCTTCGAAACATGCACTGGGCGACTGCTTCTCCTGTTTTCCGTATGAAATGAATAGAAAGCGCTGAGACGCCCTTCGTCACCACATCTGGTGGAAATGCGCCTTTAGTAACCGAGTTATTGTAGTGGCTAGATTTCTTAAATTTCATATAAACAAGAACAACTTTTATCAGGTTCACAGATTAAGTGATCTCGGCTGGAGAATCCTGATTTCTGTGCACGTTTAACAGAGTTAAAATTAAGTTTTTTTTCCATGTGACTCACACAGACTCAGAGCAGGGAAAGTATCACTGTTGCAGCTGTGTTACACGATGAAAGGAAAAATTATTTCTCACAGCAGTTCGTCCTTGTATCCGGAATAATTAAACCCAAAGTCTGACTGAAACTAAAATAATTAAGCCTATAGGAGCCGACTGCCACAGCTGAACAGCACCAGGCTATTTTTAAAATTCTGATACAAAGTGCACATTATAGAAAAAACTCCTCTTTCACTACGGAGCCTGTCTGAAATAACCCCCTCATGGTGTGCAGACAGATGCTGACCTCTTGGTTGGTCTTCCTTTCGGAGCTCAGAGCTTCTTGGACGCTGTGCAGTTCGGCCGCGTGCCTCCTCATCACCTCCTCTATCGCCTTCCGCACCTGCTCCTTCAGCCGTTTCCTGTCCTCCTCGGCCTTCTCCACCAACCTTTTCTTCTCCTCTTCCAGCTTCTGCTGCACATTGGCTCTCTCCGCCTCGACCTGCTCGATGTTCTTGTCCAACTGCGAGCGAACGCGAACCCTCTCCACCTCCAGCTCCTTCCTCTGCCGCTCCACCTCTTCCTCCTTTTCTCTCCTCAGGTGTTCTTTGATCCCTTCCACTTCCTCCTTCTCCTCCTCTCTCTCCCTGCGCACTCTGTTTCTGTCCTTCTCCATCTTCTCCTTCTCTTGTTCTCTTTCCTTCTGCAAGTTTTCTCTCTCTTTCTCGATCTCCTTCTGCAGCTTGTCCCGCTCGTCGTCGGCGTGTTTTTGGATGCGACGCAGCTCCTCCGTCTGGGCTCTCACCATCTCAGAACGCAGACTGGACAGGGCCTCAGCATGCTGGGAACAAACACAACATACAACATCATGGCCACTTTATTAGGTACACCTGTACAATCTGCTGTAGGGCTGTCAAACATACTGGATGACCCTAGGGCCAGAACCGGCCCGCCAAAGGGTCAAATCTGCCCCACTGGATGACTTTGCAAAGTGTGAAACTTACAAAGAATTCATTAATTCCAATTTTTCAATAAAACATACTGCTATTCCTATGTGTCCACTGGAAGTTGTGCTGTCCTAATAAGAGTAGCAGACCCTATGCTGGATACGCTATTATAGATCCTACATGCTCACAACACTTATAGGCTTGACACAACACTGTCAAGCGTAGGCTCCTGTTCATGTAGGAAAATGTCTTTGTCAAAAAGGAGAAAAGTGGACACAGAGTGTAAATTTTCTCTTTCATTCATTTCTTCACAGATAGTAAACCAGTGTGCAGTGCTCAAGGAATTTAATATTCGGCAGCACTATCAGACGAATAACACAATAACTTACAAGGACAACTGAGAACAGAGAAGATAAACTAACTGTTGGCAGGTTTGAGGAAACAGCAGTCGGTTTTTAGTCGTAGCGAGACATCAGCAAGACATCTCAGGCTGTTCATCATCTGTTTTGTAAATGGGATTGTTCATTAATTGTGAACGTTTTCAGAATGTACTTGTACTTATTTACACCAAAAGAAGGGGAGAAAGTTTGGAGATGTTATTTTTAGGTCATTATGCAATGGTTTTACTGGTCCAGCCCACTTGAGATCAAATTGGACTGTATGTGGCCCATGAACTAAAATGAGTTTGACACCCCTGATCTACTGCAACCAAATGCAAAAGCTCTTCGGCGTGCGTTTTACCTGGCGTATCTGGCGGGCGTGGTCGTTGTTTCTGCCGCTGCTCTGCAGATCCAGCTCTCTGTTCCTGCTCTGCAGGCGGCTCACCTGGCTCCTCAGCTCCTCCACTTCAGCACACACACACACCTCGCAGCCTCCGCGGTTCAGCAGCTCCTCTGATACACACACACACACACACACAGAGAACACACCCCAAATAAACACCAGCAAACACACACATGCACGAGCACGTATTGATTGATTATGAATAATAGAAGCAGAATGGACTTACAGCGGACCAATACTGAACGAGGAAAAGCCTAAAAACAAAAATCATTCTCGTGCAATAAATAAAATTCAGGGCGTTTTTGCTGACTGGGTATGATGACACTTTGATGAAACTGTTTGCCTTTATGGAGGATGAATAATGTGCGTTTGTTGCATTTTCTGTATATATTATAGTGGCGTGAGGAGAAAACTTAATTAGCGCTGAGTCAGAATGAATAATGGGAATGCACTGAGCTCAGCTGATTTTCACAGATGTGATCTTTCTCCAGCAGACAGGTGAGAAGAAGACAGGTAACGCAGACACAGACTGAACGGACTACCTGCTCTGCTCTGCAGCTCGTCTTCCTGCAGCAGCAGCCTCTCCTTGGCGACCGCAAGCTCCTCCTCCGCCCGCTTAGCCACGCCCTCGGCCTCGGACACACGCCTCCGATCCAGCTCCAGCTCCTCCTCCAGGTCCTGGAGGGAGCCACGAGTTTGGCGCGAGGGCAAGTAAGGAGGGCGATGCGGAGGAGTATTGTGGGTTGACAAGGAGCACAGGGGAATAGAAAGGAGAGAAAAAAAAGAAGACAGATGAGGGAGAGAGAGAAGCCGACAGCAACTTTGACACAGATAAGGAGGAAGGAGAGAAAGAACGTAAGTCAGAATGAAGGGGAGGGCGATAGGGGAAAAAATGGGGGATGAAATGTGGTGAGTCAGGGAGCTATCTGGCCCAGCTATGAGCCTTTAATGGTCTGCTGTGAGGGCTTATGTCAGCTCTGTGCCAGCTCTCGTAGGGCTTCTTAATGCTCGTCCATGAGGTGGTAATGGTGGTGGTGCAGCGAATCTATCCTGCTCAAACTACTCATTAGCAGATAGTTGGCAGTGGGAATAGCACTCAGGGAGGGCAGCTAGTGGTTAGACAAGCAAGATCCCCCTCTCTCTCTCTCTGCATCCAACTCGCTCCCTTTCCCATCAACTCCATCATTAGCCGGGTGCATCAGAGACAGGAAGCTGCAACATTTCAATTTCCTTTCACCTCCATTTTCACAGCTTTCTAGTTTTACAATCGCTAACATCCTTTTTGTCCAATCTGTTGTCACATTGTCACAACAAGCACAAACGTCTGTCTCTTGTGGATCATATACCATTAACACAATTTGTGTTGTTTTCACAGAATATGCTGTCTAATTAACACGTCTCTAAAATGCTAACATTTTCTTTACATAGTATAAGCTTACTCAATACTACAATTATGGATCTTTCTTGTCTTACTTACAAATGATTGCACACAGCATGCCAGACCTAATGTTCAAAACCTTAAATATAGTGTAGAGTCTCTACTTCTGCAACAACAGCAGCTCAAAAGCTATACTGAAACAGCTGAGCAAAAAAAAAAGATAACTTTATCTTGGCTCAAACCACTGCCACCCACTCTACACCAATGACAAGTTAATGAAAGTGTACGCAATGGAAAAAATTACAGCAAAACTCCATGTTAAGAGAGTCATGTTTTTAAACAGATGGGCTCCTGTAATTACTTATTTTAAATAACCAAAGTGATAAGGTGCTGTACCGATTTAAATACAAAATTAAGATCTGTCTCTTTTAAGGTTTCTTTCTTTCTTTCTTTCTTGATGCCATGAGTTATAATTTTAATTAGAATGTTTTTCTCGCCGAAATGTTATAATAGTTTAACTTCCCGACAAAGCAGCAGTGTGTATTCCGAATGTGCAAAAGTGAATCAACATTTTGTTAAAGGGACTGTTTGTAACTTCTTACACGTATAAATCAATCCGGGTCGGTGTCCCATGTGCGCTCGCGTGTGGCTACGCTGTTCAGACAAGACTCCAACACAAACTACACGGAAACACCAAAACCGCAAAGTTATATCTAGTGAAGCCCGTCTTGCAAAACAGTGTTGGCCGCGGTCGGAGGATGCGGTTGGAGACCGTAGCTTTGGTCTCCAGGGCCGGAGTCTCTGCTGTACTCTGCTCCTCTGCCTGACTGACTGCCTGCATGCCTTCACACACACGCACTCATTCTCGCTATTTTGCTCCACTCTTACGTTTATGCGCGCACACTACACACTGCAGGAGAGTTAGTTTAACTCTGAGAATATCTAGTGAATGTACAGTGGACGTTTGTGCAGAAATAAATGCTGCAGCTCCTCCAGACCAACAGAGGTTTCCCGTGTCTTGTGAAGTGACGGGGCTCCGCAGCGAGAAACGTTATCGTCCCCGACCAAAACTCCAGTGACTTAACGGCCACAAGTGTCGCTGTTAACAAGCATTTCTGATTCTTACAAGCAGTCCCTTTAAAAAAAGAAAAGCTGATCAGCATTTTTGAATGAACTGATCACTGAAACATTGAGAAACAGCTGATTTACTGTTAGTTGTGTTAAATAGACTGCCAGGGCTGGATAAGGCATGCCAAGCGTTTTTTATTTTGTATTTTGAAAGTCGTTGTGCAATGATTGACTTTATGTTCCTCTTGGATAGAAAAACGTCCAACTGTTTTTGAAAGAATGATTTGATATTGAGTCGGGTTTGCCATGTTTTGTTAGAGTTAATGTATAAGGAGAAACTTAGAGTTGGTATTTAATGAACAAAATGCGGTTTTGAACAGAAAATTAAGTTGCTGTTTAAGAGTTTAGATCTTAAAGGCCCAGACACACCAAGCCGACAGTTGGCCGCCGAACAGTTTGGGGCCGTCGGTGAACATCTGTCGGCCTAGTTTTTCCGGTGTGTCTCGCTGCGGTCGGCTCTAGTCTGCCCGTGTTGGAGGGTTTTTGTGTGTGTGTGTGTGTGTGGGTGTGTGTGTGTGTGTGTGTGTACCTGTATTCGCTCCTGCAGCTTCACTGTGTTTCTCTTGCTCTCAGCCATCCTCTCCAGGTGACTTTCCACCTCCGCCTCAGCCCTCTTCACTCTCTCCCGTAGGGCGCTGTGCATCCCTTTCTTCTCCTCTTCCTCCCTCTCCTCCCACCTCTGCCGCTCCTCCCTCCAATCTGCCTCCATCTTCTTCCTCGCCTCCTCTTGCTCCTCGCTCAGATCGTTCATCTTCTGCTCCCATCGCTCCCTCTCCTCTCTCGCCGCTCGCCTCTTCTCCTCCTCTGCTCGGTCCCTCTCCTCCTTCAGCGCCTTCACCTCCTCTAAGAGTGCTTTCACTCTTTCCACCTCCTCCTCCACTTTCTTATTCTCCTCGTCTTCTCTCTGCTCCTCTTTCTGCTGTCTCTGCTCGTCAGCTGCTTTCTGTAGCTCTTCACATTTGGCGTCCACCTCCTGGATCTGCTCCCCGGCCTTCTCCAGCTCTTTGCTCAACCGCAGGCTCTCCTCCTGGGCGTCACTGACGTGGGCCTTGGCCTCCTGGAGCTCCTCCTCTGCAGCCTGGAGCCTCTCCTCGAACTCTTTTCTCAGCTCCACCTCAGTTTCACGCTCCCTCCCCTCCGCCTGGATACGGAAACACTCAAAGTCTGCCTGCACCTGGAGGCACAGAGGATAACCAATAGTGGTTAAGACCCTTTTTTCCTTTAGAACTGACAAAGAAGTTGTGTTTTTACTCCCAACGACACTCTGGAAACCTTTCAGACACTTTGCTCCACATGATAACATCCTACAGTTCAAATATTTTGTGGTGGCACATTCACACTTTAAATATGCTGAACCATTTGCTCTCAGAGGTGATCCAGGAACACAGTGTATAATACACAAAACATTTTTAAAGGGCAAGACTGTGGCCATAAAGGCTAATTAGCTACAGTGTTGTGACATTCAAACAATACTCGCAGTATGTGGCCAAACATCATTACCAGCCTGCGCTGCTGAAACCTTTATTCAGCTTGTCATATAACCACGATTCATAAGTAAGTTATAATATGCAGCGAGGACTCCTGAAAATATAAGACAAGGACGAGATGCTTTTGCTGTTCTGTAATCTCCTCATAGCTTTGTAGGAACTATGTATTAGGTAATTATAGGGAAAGTTATATGGAAACATGACATTTTCTTTATCTGGACGGCCCTGAGTTTTCTATTGTGTTTATACAGCGGCCATTCACTGCAGAATAAAGACTGAATTAAAATGCAGTGGCTGTCTGCAGTTATGTGATATTATGTTATGGTATTAATCCAGACGGAGTTGTTGACTGTAACTGTGTTTGTTGATATTTGATTTTAACAGATCTGCTGTTAAGAGTTGTTAAATGTCTATCATCTAGGGATGTCCAGTGGAAACCGCTTATATGGATCAAAAAGATTGGGCCAGAATCATTTCTATGATACACTGACAGCTGTTGTTGCCTGTTGGGCTTGAGTTTGCCATGTTATGATTTGAGCATATGTTTAATGCTAAATGCAGTACCTGTGAGGGTCTCTGGACAATATTTGTCATTGTTTTGTGTTGTTAATTGATTTCAAATAATAAATATATACATACATTTACATAAAGCAGCATATTTGCCCACTCCCATGTTGATAAGAGTATGAAATACTTGACAAATCTCCCTTTAAGGTACATTTTGAACAGATAAAAAATGTGTGCGTGTTGTATTAATTTGCGATTAATTGCGATTAACTATGGACGATCATGCGATTAATCGTGATTAAATATTTTAAACGATTGACAGCCCTACTTTATATTCATGTGGTAAATATACAAATGCCACTTAAATTGTAATCTGCATGAGGAATAAATACAAAAAAAAAAAAAACTTGGTTATAGTAATCATCCACTTATAGTGATCAATTTGACCCGGACAGACGTGATCACTATAAGAGATTTCTGCTGTATTTGCTGATAGGTTTTTACACTCATGTGATATCATGCTCCTGAATTTGCAGCAAAAAATGTCCAACAAATAAAACAGGACAACAAAAGGACAGACGACAAACAAACCAGACAGATGAGCGTGGCCACACATTTCAAAATAAAAGTTTAAGGTCCGTGTACATTTTTCATCTCTTCAGCTGTTCTGTTTCCAAAGAGCTCATAAGAAAGTCATGTGGGTATTTATGATTCATGTTGATGTTGTATTGTGGTGCACAGCATGTAAATCAGGCATGAAGTCTGAGGCTGGGTAAAGTCACACAGGCTATCTGGACTAGGTTGACGGATGTTGTAGGTCACATGAGGGGCGGGATTGATTTGCTGCTCCCCCACTGGGAGTTTACACATTAAATTACAGCGATACAACGCGCCCTTGAGTGAGGTCAGTTTATCTCTTGATCAGGAGGGTAAGAGTGCACACACACACACACACACAAACACACACACACACACACCTGGGCTCCAACCCTCTGCTGCTCATCCAGAGAGTCCTGCATGTCGAGGAGGCGTGTCCTCAGCGGCGACCCCTCCCCTTCGTGACACGTCTCCACCAGGATGCGGTGCAGCTCCTCGTGGTGGGCGTGGCTCAGGGCCTGCAGTGCCGCCTCCTGCTCCTCGTTCTTCATGTTCAGAGAATAAATCACCTGGAGAGCGTCAACAACAGACGAAGAAAGATTTTTAACGAATATTATCTCACATTTAGGGGATAGGTCATGCTTTTTCTTTGCAGCCAAACAGGAGCTGATCGACGGCACGTCCCTTCTACAGTCTATGTGCTATGTTTATTAATTACTCTTGTTCATCACTGTGTTTTGTATTCTTGGTTAATTAGTATATTTTTTTATAAAGCCATTCAAGGCTTTCTTCATGATTATTATTATTTTTTTTTACAGTAGCTGAAAAGTTTTCTGTCCCTCAGATTAAGACATTGAGGAAAAAGTGCTTTCGTACAGCGTTTCTCCTATTTTTGGAACTAACTGCAGAATAATTTAAAGCCGAAGCAGCCGGTCATTGTTGAGTTTAAGCTGACACTGAAAGATTTATTTGCAGGCTGAGTAATAGATGTTTGATAAGAAAAGATTAAAATTGTCTTTCTTATTTGATTTGTAAGCACATATTGAGTATAAAACTGTTCGGTCTTATGAACTATATTTAGATTTTATTCACTGTTTTACTCTCTTTTACTCTCTTTTTATGAGACAGGACAGGATTTAAATATACAATATATTATTGCTATATGATTGCTTTTATTTTAATTTTTTTTATTTGTATTTATCTAATTGTTATGTTTTTTTTATTGTTTTTATCTATTGTGTTAAAATTTGACCTTAGTTTTGTCTTGCTTTTGTCTGACCTCACTGTTTGGCTTTCTGTTATATTGTCTTGTATCCAGCTTTTGCTTTGCTTTGTCTGTCAAAGCACTTTGTAAACTCTGTATTTTAAGGGGCTATATAAATTAATATTAATATTATAAATTAATATAAAAA